>WNWK01048648.1:0-13474 GCA_009830355.1 Cherax destructor | reverse complement strand
TCAAAATGTGCTCAATTTTTCCCATACCCAAATTTCTATTCTTCATGGACTTTTTTTATTATAAAATTTGTTGGTTCGGCAAGAAATGCAAATTTTTTTGAAAAAAAGGGTCAAGTAAAAAAATCCCAAATTATTATTATTATTATTCAGATTAGACAATATTTAAAGAAGTGTGGTCTTTGAAACACAGTTACCCCAAACGGGAACAAAATATATTTGTAACCATAATTGTATTTGAAATTCTAGATTTAGGGCCCTTTTTGAAACTTTTTAAACCCTTTTGAATTTGGGGGTCCATATGTATATTCCTGGGTAAGTAATTTTCCTTTAACTTGACGCCTATACCAAAAAAAAAAAAAAAATCAAAGTATTGTACTGTACTACAAAAATTATAATGCAAGAAGCTTAATTATGTTTTAATTAAAGTGTATTTTATTCTGTTTAATTCTGAAAATTAAAAGTTTATACAATTATTTTGGGTTTTTACCCTTTCAAGGGGCCTTTTTTACAATTTTTAAGTTCTTTGAAGAGTAATTTTAATAATTGTGCTCTATTCTAAAAATGTTTATAAAAACAGACAGAATATGATAAAATGCCTTAAAATATGTTTGGACTCTGCTGAGCTTGTTCCATGAACACATTCCCCAAACAAACAGTATAGTAAACCAAGCTATTTTGCACATGAGCTTAGGAAAAGGACCTCCTTCGGATATTTGGCCTACTGTAATGCTGCTCTGTTGTGTTTTTATCAAAAAGATTGGTTTGAAAAGGTGTAGTTGAGGGAATGGGGGGGGAAAAAGGGACCTGCCTAAAAGGTAGAATTGCCACAGTACTTTTTTTATTTTTTTTGTTATTTACATGAAAGTACTGGTTTAGCAATACAGTATAAATGTGGGTGTAAGAAGGATCCACCTGCATGGCTAATAAGCCTACTGCAGCCCCTCTATTCTAAGCATCAGATTAGGGTTACAGTTCCCAAATTTTTAACCCCCCAAAAATATTACTACTCCTTCTTTAATAAAAAACAAATTTCTTTAAAACCCCACCTATATTTGTGTACATATTGTATTTAAAATTTAACGTTTAATTAAAATATTGATGAATTTCAGTGATAGCTTCTTAAGAATTTCTGGGAAAAAATAAAATTATGAACAGGTCTAACTTTTTTTGCAAAACAATGATTTTTTTTTTTTGAAAGTATACCACTTGATTTAAATTTGATAGCAATTGTAGCTGAGATAATATAGTTAGTGTCTTTGGTAAGAGATCATAGGTAGAAGACAGTTTTTTTTTAAGGCCTTTTAGTTAACATTTTTGCACTTTAAAAGGGGGGGTTTGGGATATTGGCTGTTTGGGGTGACATCTAAACTGTCATATCTGAGCGCCCTGCAAAGACAGTGATTATGTATGAATGATGGGGAAGTGTTGAATATGAAAGCTTTTTTTCTTTTTTTTTTGGGGCACCCTGCCTTGGTGGGAAGTCCCAATTTTAAAAAAAAAATTTTTTTTTACAAGAGGTTCTACTGTAGTGCTAAATGAAATATACTTTTTATGCAAAAAACATCCCCTTTAAAAAAGTTTTATCTGAAAAACTTAAATAATATAAAAACAGTTGCTGAAAAAGTATGCACCGGACAGTGGAGGTACAACACATGTATTTATAATGATGAATACCTGTATTGTATAGTATTCAAAAAACCTCATCACAAGAAAACACAACAGTTTAAAGGAGATAGTTTGGGGCCCTGGGGGCCCAAAGAATCAGTAGAACCTGTCAATGGAGTTAAAAGGCAGAGCTAGGAGGATGATTGCCCCTTTCAAATGCAGCAAAAAGGTAAGTACAACTAGAAAAAAAGAAATATAAATGATGCCCTGTGAAACAACAGACAACACTGTTAGAGACCATCTAGTATTCTGCTAGCTAGTTACTCTGGTTGACTGTTTGCTCTGTAAAAAAAGTTAATTAAACAAACAGAAGCAACCATCCAGTGAGCACCATGGAAGGGAGGTTGGGAAAGTTGAGCCCCCAAAAAATTCCCTCAGTCTCCCCCCATTAACCCTTTTACTGTTTCGGCGTTTTATACGCTTACAACCCGTGTTTCGGACGTAATACGTATCTCAAACATTCTAGCGGCTTCAAATCAAACGGAGAAAGCTGGTAGGCCCACATAAAGGGGAGAATGGGGCTTTTGGTCAGTGTGCGCTGTATAAAAAAATCCCAGCACGCATCATTAAAAAAAAAAAAAATAGTTTTTTTGGTTAAAAGGACTTTGGGGGATTTTCATTTTTTTAGGTTTTTCTTTTTTGTGGTCTATTTGATAAATAAAAAAACTTTTACAAAAACGGGTTTTTGGTTTAAGGATAAAATGATTTAAAAATTTGACCCCAAATATAAAAATTTGATTTCCAATTTTCAAATCCAAAATGTTTAATGTTGGGTGAAAAAAACCTTCAAAGTGATTAATTTTCCTTTTTACTAATGGGTTTTAAACAAAAAATTTTATTTTTTGTTGTAAAAAATAAAAAAAAAAACCCAAAAATAAAACCCAAAAGCATACAAGGGAAAAAAAATTTTTTTAATTGCCAAATGTTTTGTTTATTCGGCCCCATTTTGAAAGCATTTTTTTTTTTTTGGAAACAAATTTGTTTTATTTATATTGGGTAGTTAAATGGAAATTGGGGTTTTTTTTTTTAAATAAACAAATGGAGTTCTAAAGAAACAGCTATTAGTTTGGTGACTGTAACAATGGAATTGGCCGAAAAAAAGGGTCAGCGAAATCGCCGATGCTTATATATCGCCTACAGCTAACCCGGGAGCGTAATTCCTTAAGTTTTCCATCAAATTTCGTACTTTGGTGCTTCCATCGGAAAAAATTTCTATCATTTCATAAGAAAAAAAATTTTTTTTTTCCCCAAATTTTCGAATAGAATGAGTTTCAGAAGGGGGCCTGACAGTCAAAGGGTTAAAAAAGTTTTAAATAAGGCCGTTTTAGAACAAGTCTCCTACCCTCCCCTTCCAGCCAGTTATGCCAAAAGACCCCGTCCCCAGTATAAAAATTTGTGCTGCCCCATGCAACCATCCTAGTTGCATATTTTTAACATTATTTTGCAGAACAAAATTCAACCGGGGTTCCTTAATTAGCAGACTCAATAGATGATTTTTTAACACACACACAACACTCCTGTACCTGTGACACTGTACAGTATTGTGAAAACACCCAACACTAGACAAAAGATGGCTAATTAATATAATGAAAGGCATACCAGTAACCAAAGCAAAAGATGTGAACATGAAAATTTCCTTGAAAATGAGGTTAGGGGAAATTTAAGTAAACCTTAAGGATAAAAAAAAAGTATGAGATAATATTTTTTTTGGGGGAGGGGATGGGAAGGGTTTTGCAAGGGTGATGCTGCATTACTCATTTTCTTCTGCTATTTCATACTATATTTATGGAGCTTGGGATTAACACTATAGTAGACTGTGCCCCCTCAGATTTCCATTCCTAAGACCATGCTGGTCTTGGGAACGAACTCGGAGGAGAGGTTGTATATGTGAACATTTTGGGTTTTGGCTATTTTAAATTTTTCAAAATACATACAGTGGATCCTCGGTTAACGAAAAACTTCATCCCAGAAGCCTGCTAAATGCCATTACCAAGAATTTACGTCCAAGAAATAATGTCACGTAGGTTGTCTATTTAACCCCCAAAAATACATTCCACATGCACTTACAATTTTAACTTACAAAATTGTACGTTTTTTGGGGTATTCGTTAACCGAGGGTCCACTGTAATAATTCAAAAAAAATTGATTTATGAATTAAAAAAAACAAAATGTGTTTTGGAAGGATGGGAAGCTCATGTGTTACCCAGCGGGACAACTATGGAAACAACTCGATCAAAATCAAGCTTGAAAAAAACAAATTAAAAAAAGAAGTATGAGTGTAAAATGGGGATTAAATATATTTTATCTCAAATAAAATTGTTCAGTAGCACAGTGTAAAAAAGTATGCAAGTACTTATAGTAAACCTTTGATTTAAAAAAAATTAAATGGGGAAAAACTAGTAAGTAAGGGTACTTAGGATAGAAATGAGATTGTTTTGCCATGATTGTTACTAACAGAAAATTTCCCAAAACCCCCTATACAGTGGTCCTCGGTTTTCGCGTTCCCCAGAATTGCCAATGCCATTACCAAACAATTTACTTCCTTAAGAAAAATGTCACGTTTTGTCTATTTCAGACCCCAAAATACACTTGCAACAGCACTTACGAAAATACACTTACATAAATGTTCGATTTTGGGAGATGCCGAAACCGGGGGACCACTTCTACTATTTTGTTTGTTACTGAATCAATTGCCCAAATTTTTTTTTTTTTCATATTTCCAAGGCCCATTAAATGGGGATGCTCTAAAAAAAAAGTCAGAAGCCCTGGTAATGGAAAAAATACAGGGGCCCGGGGAACGAACACCCCGGGAAAACATGCAATTATGAAAATAAAATTGTAAGTGCTTGTGGAAGTGTATTTTGGGGGGCTGAAATAGACAACCCAAAAGACATTTTTTTTTTAAGGAATAAAATTGTCGTAATCACTTGAGCAGGCTTCTGGGATGAAGTTTTTTTTTTAACCGAGGGTCCACTGTATATTCATTTGAGGGAAAGGGAAAAGGGGAGATTCAAATTCCTTGAATTAAAAGCCCCACCAGCATCAAGACAGTACCCCATGAAGGGCCCAGTAAGCTTCCTTAACTGGAAATTTTACCAAATTATTGATTTTGGTAAAAAGCATTAAAACACATAATTACAAACAGGGTAATTAGTGTGTATATTACCTTACTGGGCAGAATATAAAAAAATAGTAGAGGAGATTACAATATTTTGTTGATCTTTTCCATGGGGTCAGTTCTCAAGTAGGCATTATTAATTTTTTCAACACAAGTGAGGTCAAAAGGGCATGTAACTGGGGGAAAAATTTTTTATTCCACTCAACAACTTTTCACCTTTCACACCTACTGCTTCTAAGCACAGCCCAAGTCTCTAGTTAGCAGAATCAATATACAGTATAATATCTTTTCCTGAGTTACAAAGAAAGACTGAAAGCACTGACGCTATGATGTCTGATAGCAAAAAAAAAAAAAAAAAAAAAAAAAGGAAAAAATTATAAAAAGAAAGGACATGAAAAAAAAAGATGAGCTTTTTAAAACAATCAAATGAAGAACAAGTGGTTTTGTAAACTGAAAAAAAAGTGGTGTCAAAAGAACTAAACAGTAGTAAATTATTTTATGGAATAAAAGATGAGGTTGTAAATACCACAATAACTGGAATATTTAAGAAATTACATGACAAACTAATCTATGAAGATAGGATCCCAAAAACCATAAGCACTTAGATGCCCCAATGTAAGAAATAAATCTTTTATCTAATCCCAGCTTCTAGAGACTTCATGTTGATGTTGGCAAGGACAGCACTATGTCTGGCCTTGGGGGGGTCACCTGTTAGTCCTGTCACTGCCAAGCTCAATGGAGTTCCAAGAGGCAGAAAGATTCTCCAACTCATCTCTTCATCCATCACTTTTTATGACATGGGGATGTTTCTTCATTCCACACAGATGCTTTAATTTTGAAAAAGAAAAAAACTGCCGAAAAGCTGAACCTTCAATCTGCTTCACACTTGAAGAACAAGGAAAACTCTTATTTTTTTTTTATGCTGTCTAGCTGGATAAGCTGAACAACTGCCTACCAACAAAAACAATCTAATGCACTTCTAAATCATGATAAAAAAACTAAAGAGGAGTTTTTTACGGGGTTTTTTGAGCCTACAAAATCTTCAGCTCCAAAATACTTAGAAGAATGCTGCATCATTAGTAATATTTTCCCCAACAGATACTATCCTTCATGCTTCATTTGGGTTTTCAGACAAAGGGTGAGAAATACTTGCAGTAACCAAAGAAGATAATTGGACAGAGGGTATTTTTTCCCCACAAATAACACTGCAGATGTAAATGTCGATAGTAAAGAAAAGGGGAACAACGTTGTAATCATCACCTCTAAAACTACAGTATTAGAAACTTCACCAGAGCACTACACAAACCAAGACCATATTACTGCTAGAATATACACCATTCCCTTTTTTGGGTTGTGACACAGAAAACCCCTCAATTTAAAGTAATAGGGGGAGCAGGTGGCCAGTAATGGCAATTGTAGATATATGAGAATTATATAAAAAATGGACTTTGTTCTGTACCACCAAACCTTAAATAAAAGGTTGACTGTACACTGTTAAAACTTCACATTGTCAAAAAAAACAGAATTTATGGACACCAATATACTTGTAGGAAGGGGAACAACAAAGCATGGCATAATGCCAAACTTGTCATCAAACAAAAAGGACAGGGCTTGATGTACAGAAACTGTTTTAAATTTGACAACACAACTGAACATAAACTTAGTTTTTAGTTTAACTAGACCACTGGTTTACATCATACTACAGGGGAAATTTTTGGCAATAGGTTGGGGAAAAATTTTAGGTAGTTCAACATTGTCCCAAAATAAAGTACTGTACTTCGCTTTGTACTCTAATGATTTGTACTAACTCACCTCTTCCTTCAATCCCAGGAGTATATATAATTTTTGTGTACATTTGAATCTTCATGTTGATAAAGATCTTAACAGATCAAAACGCTCAAATTTAGTGACTAGGGTTCAGGCCAAATGCTCTGAGATACTAAAATGTAAGATGAACTGTATGAGTTGATGGTAAAAGCAACTAAGATGAACAGTGAAATCAAAACATAAGGCTGATGAAACAGCATGAGCTTTAAGAGATAGTGGAGGAAGCAACTTAAGAAATTGAGGGAGAGAGAGAGAAGCAGCATGAGGGCAACAAAAGAGCGCAAAAAGAAAGTATCATCCCATATATGTTGAAGATCCTCTGTCAAATTCTCTCCCGTAATTGATGCAATAATGTATATCAAAGCAAAAATAGGTATAAAAATTAAAGAAAATATTATGAAATATAGTAAAGTATTGGGTACTGTATTAAAAAAACATCCCCCAGATCCAAAAATATATCAAACTGCCTCTTCACCAACATAAAACATCCTAAAGACTATATAGTATAATCTGTAAAAAAAAAAGGAAAATAAGTAACATGACAAGGCCTCAAGTACATTATTGTAGTATATAGAATCTGAAAATACATAATTTTCTAGTATATACCCAAATTGTTTTAAAAATGATGCAGGAACAAAATTTTAAAAGGGAACTTTATTTTTACACCTGAAACAGTGTTTCATAGGGGAAAGTACTGTAAAATTCACCAAGGCGGGCAATATAGCATTTGACCTCTGAACCCCCGGGTATTCTCAGTTTTTTATGTGATGAGCAATACACAGAATGTTTGGCTGATTCGGGAAAATATAAACATGATTTTACTCAGCCCACCTGAAAGTTTTATCATTATTTGTATGCACTATATTCCTCAATACTATCGGGAAAATTTTTTGTTTTCCCAAATTCACTGTTAGTAAAAAAGAGCTAAAAGTCTCACTGAAGCAAATCCACATTTTTCCACTGCAATACTGTATAACCTATACATCTGTGAATTTGTTTTTTCAAGCCCTTGAGGAATGCTTTTTTTTTTTTAAGGAAGTTGTTATACTAAAGGACAGGAAGGCCCCGTTTCAGTTCTCCAAGGGGCTAAAGCTTATTTTTTTTTCTTAAGGCTTTTGGGATATATATTTAAAAAAAAAAAAATTTGGGGGGTGCTACACAAATTACAAAAAGTATGGAATAATGGTAATTTTAAAGAGTTGTTTTGGGAAAAGGGGATTATTAATTGCATAAAAGAAAGTTTTTTTAAAAAAAGGGTTTTTAGAATGGAAAATTTTATTTGTTAAGGGTTTTTAAATGTTTATAAAAAGGAAAAATGACAGATTTAAAAAACCCCCCCGGAAAAAAAGGGGGTGTAAAAAGTAAAAAATGGGTAACTTTAATGGTTTCCCTTAAATTTAAAAGTTCCTTTCGATGGGAAGGAAAATCACCAACAGAACTGGCACAGTATGACATTGCTCCCAAATCATTCCTAAATATTTATTTTTATTAACACATAGGCCGTTTCCCCCAAGGCAGGGGGGGCCTGACAAAGAAAACTTTTCATCATCATTCACTCCATCACTGTCTTGCCAGAGGCATGCTTACACTACAGTTACAAAACTGCAACATTAACACCCCCCCTTCAGAGTGCCGCCACTGTTTTCCCATCTCCAGGAATCAAGTCCCCTGTCGGTTTCCCCGAAACCCTTCATAAATGTTTCCTTGCCTACCTCCAACAACACGTCAAGTCCTAAAAAACCCTTTGTCTCCATTTGTCTTTTTCTAACACGCTCACGCACCTTGCTGGAAGTCCAAGCCCCCCGCACACAAAACCTCCTTTTCCCCCTCCCTCCAACCTTTTCCCAGGCCGACCCCTACCCCGCCTTCCCTCCACTACAGATTTATGCACTCTCCAAGTCATTCTATTTTGTTCCATCCTCGCTATATGTCCAAACCATCTCAGAAACCCCTCCTCAGCACTCTGGATAATAGTTTTGGTAACCCCACCCCCTCCCCCTAATCTCCAAACTAGGGATTTCGGGGATTATATTCCCCCAAAATTCCCCCCAGACATGACATCTCCACTGCCTCCTGTTTTCTCCTTGTTGCAACATTCCAACCCATGTCTCACATCCATACAAGTGTTGGTATAACTATATTTCATAAATTCCCCCTTTTTGCTTTCATGGAAAAAGTTCTCTGTCTCCACAAGCCCCCCCTTTTACCACCACCTTTTTCCTGTTAATTCTATGATTCACCTCATCCTTCATATACCCATCTGCTAACACATCCACTCCCAAATATCTGAAAAATTCACCTCCTCCATACTCTCTCCCTCCAATCTGATAAAAAAAAAATTAGATAACGGAAGATTGGATATCCTCATCACCTTACTTTTTCCCTTATTTCACTTTTTTTTTCCCTTTTTTACATACCCTCCCAAACTCACCCCACCAACCTCTGCAATTTCTTTTCCCAGAACCCCCCAAAACCACAGTGTCATCAGCAAACAGAAACCGGACAACTCCCACTTTGTGTTAGATTCTTTATTTTTTAACCCCACACCTCTTGCCAACACCCGAGCATTCACTTCTCTTACAACTCCATCTATAAATATATTGAACAACCACGGTGACATCACACACCCCTGTCTAAGGCCTATTTTTTCCCGGGAAATAATCTTCCCCCCGCCACATATTAACCTGGGGCCTCACTATTCCCCCGAAAACTTTTCCCCCGCTTTTAAAAACCCTTACCTCCTATTCCCATTTTTTCAACATCTCCCCATTCCCCCCTATCCACCCTATCATATCCCTTTTTTCCAAATCCATAAATCCCACAAACACCTTTTTTTACCCTTTTTTCCAAATATTGTTACCTATATGTTTCACTGCAAACACTTGGTCTACACACCCCCTACCCCCTAAAGCCTCCTTGTTGATCTGCTATCCTGCTCTCCGTCTTACTCCTAATTCTTTCAATAATAATTTACCATACACTTTACCAGGTATACTCAACGGGCTTATTTTCCCCATAATTTTTACACCCCTTTTGTCCCCTTTGCCCCCTTTTTACAAAGGAACTATGCATGCTCTCTGCCCAAACCCCAGGTTCCCTTTCCCTCTTCCATACATTTATTAAATAAAAAACAACCACCAAAACTATATCCCCACCTGCCTTTAACATTTTTATCTTTATCCCATCAATCCCAGCTGCTTTTCCCCTTTCATTTTCTCACTGTCCACGAACTTCCCCCACACTCACAATTTGGGTTTTTCCTCACTCCTATAAGATGTTATTCCCCCTTTTCCCCATACCCCCCGAAAAACACAGCTTCCCTATCTTCATCAACATTTAACAATTCCTCAAAATATTCCCCCCATCTTCCCAAAAACCTCTAACTCTCCATTTAATAACTCTCCTCTTTTTTAACTTTACAAATCCATTCTTTCCCCAGGCTTTCTCAACTTTTAATCTCACTAAAACTTTTTTTTATTTTCAACAAAATTTGTTGATAACATCTCACCCACCCCCTTTTGCTCTCTTTTTACATTGGGTTCACCACTTTCTTTAAACCCCTTTTTCTCTCCATATCTCCTCCCCCCCTTACATCATTTTCCTTTTTAAAAAACCCCTCATATGCTAACTTTTTCTCTCTTACTACTCTCTTTATATCCTCATTTACCAACCCTTCTTCCCCCCACCCACTTTCCTATAACCACAAACTTCTGCTGAACCTTCCTAATTCCCTTTAAAATTACCCCATACCTCTTCTACCCCACTGCCCCCCCCCTCTCACTAGCCCCCTCTGTCCTCCAACAGTTTTTTATATCTTACCCCCAAACCCCCCTCCTCCTTTAGTTTATAAATCTTCACTTTCTCTTACTTGCTGTTTCCATTTCCCTTTTATCCCATCTACCTTTTACCCCACTGTAGCTACAAGTAAAAAAAATGATCTGATATATCTGTGGCCCCCCTATAAACATGTCATCCTGAAGTCTACCCAACAGTCTTAAACAGCCTAATTAAATTGTGTTGCAAGCTTCAACAGACTAATTTACTGACCATGAGACCTGGTCTTAAAAACATGTAGCTAAACTTTATATAATGTGAGAGTTCTCACAAAAAGCCTTACAGATAATATTATGCTTACAGATATTAGATCTAAGGGGGATTTTGAAGAAAAGTTACTGCATAGTTGGGGCCTCCCAAATTTATTATTACGTTCCAAGAAATCTTGCGAGCTTAGAATTTGCAAATGATCATTTTTTTTTTCTATCTAGAGATTGTGATTAAGACCCCGATCTTTTAGGACATTCTTGATATAAGAAATTTAAGAACTGCCGAATTTTTTTTCAAAAGATGTTTATTTATGATGGGTAACTACAGGGGGAAAACAGCTGAAAGCCCATAAAAAAAGGCTAGTAACAAATAATTTTAAATTAACTACACATTGCTGTGCCATTAAGTAAATTCACTTCCCCTGGCTGTATTTAAACGAATGTTGACCCGCATTAGTGATTAATATTAAATTTTGGGAAAAACACAGTAAATGAAAAAGTGATGAGATAATTTTGTGGCACCACCATGATAAATGTTTGAGGTTCACAGAGCCACCACAGTATACACCATTAATATATAAAGTCTTTATCACACCGGAAGTCTCGGGAAAAACTAACAAATTTTATTAAATTAGTTTTTGCCTGCATACCATTCAATTTTTTCATATCCTCTGCATCCCAAAGAGTGTTTTCATATCCTCTGCATCATCAGGGCTAAAAGGGAGGATACGGGAGATAATGTTTATATACAAATTGATGACTCCAAGATTTATATACCCTTTTTGGTTTTCCTTCCATTTGAATAATTTGATAATTAAGGTTAAAAAAAAAAGAAACCTGGATGTAATGTGATATACCTTTAAAGAGTTTAAAAGAGTTTCTCTATTTCTCGGGAGCCCGGCCGGGCCAGGCTCATCTGGTGCTTGCCTGGTAAACGGGCTTTTTGCTGCTGGAGGTCCGCTGCCCCACATATCCGTCACAGCCGGGTTGTTCTGGCACCTGGTGAAGATATTTCTAGTTTCCCCTGGAAGGCTTCTACACTTGTTCCAGCCGTGTTTCGGGTATCTTTTTGGTAAGATGTTGAATAGTCTGGGACCCCGGATGTTGATACAATGTTCCTTTTTTTGTCCCCCCCGCACCCCTGCTCCTCACTGGGTTTTTTTTTTACCCTTTCCCCTATTTTTCCTCCGTATGTTGTTATGGCAGGGGGATTTGGGACCAGGCCCTCAAATATTTTCCCGGAATTTGGGCCCCGGTTTATGTTTCTGCTCCAAACTCGAACAATTATGTAAGTGTATTTTTTGTGTTGTGTAAGTGTTTTTTTGGGGGTGTAAAAGGACTAATCTAATTTACATTATTTCTTATGGGAACAAATTCGTTTGGTAAGGGCACTTGAACAGCATTCTGGGAAAATTATGGCCATTAACCGGGGTCCACTGTTATATATTACAGTAGACCATCATTTTACCAAAATTATGTTGGACGTTAGGGTATTGAAAGATTAAAAATTGGGGCCCTTTTTCCCCTAACACAACGTAAAATGATATTACACGGTCGCGGGGAAAAAAATTTTTTGAGCGCACGGTCGCCCGGGGGGTTAAAAACCATTGAGTCAGTGGGGTTTCCTACTGGTATCCCCGCCACCCTCACCCCCCGCATCCCTCCCATATTCAGTTTGGTTCATACGCGTGCAGGACGACAATAACCCAGGAAGCTCGCTGTGTTTATTTACATACATTTTCATTTTCATTGCATTTTCATAAATCTACCAAGCAATCTTTAAACCCAGTAAGCATACAAGTTTTTCCAGCAAGGACAAGAAAAGGTTTAAGCGTTCAAATCCAGGAATTGCAAATTTTGGGAGTGACTGACTGACTGACTCACTGAATGACTGACTTTATTTTGAATGACTGACTGACTGATTTACTAAATGACTTATTTATTTGTGATGATTTGACTGACTTACTTATTTGATTTACTTACTGAAGGGTTTGGACTGATTTAATGATTGACTGATTTACTAAATTGATTTGACTGACTTACTGAATGATTTGGCCCTAATTAAACCTGACTTACTAAAAACCTTCTCCCTTCCCCTGAGGGGGACATAACTCTCCACTGTCTTCACAATCATTTCCCCAAACACCAGCACCCATAATTTAAAAGGGAAATACTATTATTTATGTTACATTTGTAGTCTTAAGCAGTAAAAACAACATAATACATCACGATAATGAACTAAAAATTACATATTCACTTTTATTTTTGTAAGATCTGTTGGTCTAAAAAAAAACTTGTTTGGCTTTTTTGGGGGCTCCCAGGGAAAGTAACCCCATTTTTTCCCCTGTTCTTTTTTTTTATCTAAACGACATTTTTGGAACGTAACTACCGTGCTAAATGACGGTCTACTGTATCATGTATCTCTCTCTCCTTTTTCCAATTTAACATGTTCAAAAACTTGGAAAGGCGTTCCCAAAATTTTTGATGTTTCACTGGTCAATGTGGGCCGTAAACAATCTCTGTATTTGTTCCCGCTCTGATTTTTCTCCCGGTTTGAATGGGGCCCAGCCTGAGCAATATTCTAAGTGAGGGGGGCACTAAACCTTTTAAAAGTGTCACCATCGGGGTTTTTTTCCCCCTTTTTTTGAAAGTTTTCCCAAAACCCCCCCAGTCATTTTCCTGGCTGTTGTGATCTTTTTTCTTGTTACTGTCTTTAAAAAAAAGATCAGCAGACATAATTATTCGCAAGTCCTTTTCGTGTTTTCCCTTTGTTTTATTTGGTGACCCTCTTGAGTTTTGTATACAGTGGGCCCCCGGGGTT
>WNWK01048647.1:0-13474 GCA_009830355.1 Cherax destructor | reverse complement strand
CTCAGAATGAATAATAGGGGGCTAAAAAAATATTCTTATATATAATATTATTTCCCCTGAGGATGGATATTCCTGGGGTTACCATTCTCTCTCGGGAATTTAAAAGAAAACGTACAGGGCTAACTATGATATACACTCGTAATGCATGATAAACCTGAAAAAAATGTATTTGCCCCCCAAAAAAAAAAAAACTTTGTTACGCGACTTCCGGGGGATTATCGGGGAAAAACGTTATTCTTTTTTATATTGCCGTTGCGTCTATAATAATAAAGGGAATTAAAAATAAATACACAGACAACAAAAAAAGAAAGGTTGTTTTAAAAACTGGTGTAATGTTTTTGAGATGTCATAATTAGTTTTTGTTTTTTGAGGAAAAAAAGTCAGATTTTTTCCCAAGATGTAAAAACATCAAACTATTTTTAGAAATTCTTCTTTTTTTCCGGTACTTTCCGGCCTGGGCCTTTACCAAGTGGTGGCCCGGTCTTGGTTCCTTTCCCGGGGTATCTCAGACGCGCCATGGGAGGGGGTCAAGTTTTCCCTCATCGTTGGGACCAACTGTTCCCAGGCCTGCCACATTTCCCGCCCTCACTGGGCTCTGGGAGAAGCTAGGCCTCTCTCGTCTCCATCGTCCCAGTCCCAGGAGAGCTCATGGGAATAGCAGTCTTGTGAGCTGCAGATGGTAGCAAGCTCGGGCCCTAAATTTCAGTTTTTTAGGAAATGAAGATAGAATAAATTACAGTAATTATTTTCACAGAAAAATCAGATTAGCATTGTTTTATGCGTAGGTGATGTCAAAACTTTTTTTCCCAAGTCCCACTACGATTGTGAGGGAAAGTTCATGATAGGAGTAATGAAAGTGTGAATGTCTGTATGGTGATAGTTGTGTATCTGCTCTTTAAAGGTAGGGGGTGTCTTCCCCTATTCCCCCATTTCTCCACCCAGTGAGAGGTGAAGTGTGAGGCTCCGGCCATGGGAATTGTCATTTACTGGCCACTCCCAACACCACTGTAAGTCTTCACAGCTGCTTTTGTCTTAATTTATGTTAAACTTTACTTGATTTTGGAAAAATTTAAATTCTGACCTGCCTTGTCTTATTGTAAAAATAATTTGTTTCAGTCTCACCATTTCTTTTTCCTTATACCTACTATGGTGATTATTAGAGTGGTGGTAATTATGTTTGATCATTTTTTTAGCTGTATGTACCAGTATGGTCACCTGGCACAACCCGAGGTGTTAGGGCGTCGCATTATTGCTGTGAATACATTTTTTAACCTTCAACTGTGGTTCCACTAAACCCAAACCACTTCACGTGACTCATAAGTGGGGCCCTGAGTCCTTTTGGGATCGGTTTTTAACAGGGTTTTTAAACATCTGACAACTGGTGGCGGAAAACCCCCATCGAAACCCACAACAACAGAAGCAAAAAAGGGTTTGAAAACAAAAACAATTCAGAGCTTGTCAAGAACATCGACACGTTCATATAATAACGAACATCTGTATAAATTAGTATTTTGAATTATTTATCTATTAAATTTTTTCATTTTCTTTAAGATAGGATTTTCTATTTGATTATAATAATAAAAATTTTTAAGATGGTTTTTGATATTCATGTTTAAGTATTTATTATTTTCATAAAGTGCTTATTTTAATTATTATTGTTTTTTTATATTATAATTTTCCAAAGGGATTTTGCAACCTTAAAAGATCAAATCTCCATTTATATGATTTTGGGTAAAAATTTTTTTTTTTTTTTCTCAGTTTGTTGGGCTATCTTTTAAAACGTAAACAGTGAAAGGTTTTTAAGTACAAAAAAAAAGAACGAAATCGAACAAAAAATGACAAGGGAAAACCCTTTTTCAGGGGGTTGTCACTAAATCTGTCAAAAAAAAAAAAATTCCTTGCATCAAGGGACTGCTCCCCCAATGTTTGCAACATTCACAGAGACCCCAAAAAGGGTCATTATGACAATGAAATATGGATCCCAGGTTTTAACCCATTAGATGGACAGATAAACAGGCAACAAGGGGGGGGGTTGGCCTGTATGTCAAGTCGCTCATTTTCTCAAATACTAAACACCTCAAAATTTTGTGTTTTGGCGGTAAAGATTGAAAAACCCAAAAACCCTTTTGGTTGTATACAACCCCAGACGCAACTTCCCAGCAATTTCAGGAACGCTTTTGATGACCACTGTCTGGGGAAAAACTCCCCAAATCCTGCCCCAAACATCTTTCTTGGAGATTTCAACGTTAGAGATCTAAAATGGAGGAGAATAGCAAACGGTGATTTGGAGATCACCCCCGGAGGCACCAGATGAAAATTCACATACAAAAGAACTATTAAATCTCTGCACCAAATTCACCAAACCAGCAAATATTAGAGCCTAAAATAGAAAATACGCTGGACCCTTTTTCTCATACAGTCTGATAGGGGAACAACTTTTCAAAAAATCACTCAGATCACTACATAATAAGGTACAGACATGTATGCACGGGGCTCCTGACCAGCAAAATGTAATCAGTCATGAGGTTTTAAAAATTAAATTTTAATAACAAACATAAAGGGAATGTAACCCATGCCAAAGAAAATGCTAAATTTTCCCAGGGGGTGCCACAGGTTCAGAGGGCCATAGAAGTTGAGAGAAACAAAAAATGCGGGGGCCCAAGTTTTTTCAATGCCCCCCAGTTTCAAAAAGGTTTAAAGACCCCTGAATTTTAAAGCAAGACGGAACAAAAAGTCAGTACCTGACCAGCCAGGCTGTGGTTCGTACGTTGGACTGCGTGCAGCCAGCAGTAACAGCCGGTTGATCAGGCCCACCCCACCTGAGGCCTGGTCACAGCCCGGGGCCCGCGGGGGCGTTGCCCCCTTGAACTGTCCCCCCAGGTAATGTCTGGCTACAATTTTTTTAAACCTTTTTCATCTGACCTAGATAATTTTTGTACAGATTTTCAGATACTTGCCAAAAACCCTTTTGTTGCCTGTTTTTTCTGTCGTCTAAGTTGTACCCCTTTTCCATATATCGTTATCTTTTTTTTTTTGTTTGGTCTCCGTAAAATCCGCATACATCTCTGACTAGGTCCCCTGACGACAGTTTGGAAAATTTTGCCCCTTGTCCAAATTTTTTTACGTCATCTTGTTTGTGCAATTGCGAAAGTGCCGAAAGATTATGGGGAAATTAGTTTAGTTTAGTTCTCCATTTGTATAAAAAAACTAAAAAATCATAGGATAGCATTCAGGTTTAGTAGAATACATAGGAATGTCAAGTGAACTAGTATGTCAATATAGTGACAACCAGGCTTTTAAAGAAGATTACACAGGTGGATAACACAAAAACCTCCCTAGATAAAAATCTCGGCAGACGATGCAACCCCCAATGAAAAGCAGGGGGGCCACTAGTACGTTGAAAAACAACAAAAAGTGTCATGGGTCCCAAGACTGTTAAACTGCCTCCCAGCTTACATGGGGGGGTTACCAATAGACCCATGACCTTCAAACAGGCACTGGACAGGACCTAAAGTCATGACGAGTTGCTGTGGTTCGTACTTTGGGACTGCGTGCGGCCATGTAACTGCCTGGTTGATCAACCCCCGACCCACCATAAGGGCCTGGTACGCGGGGCCGGGGGGCGTTGACCCCTGGAACCCAGGTAAACAACACCGACCCGAACAATTGCCTAGAAAAATTAACTCTGGGTTTTTGACATCTGCTCAAGACATTCTATTAAGAAAAGGAAGAAAGATGTAAATAGAAAAGAGAGACGCCCCTTATACAGACGGGTGAAGAGTCACAGAGCTGCTAAAAGGGGGCCAATATATCTAAATACATAAAAAGGCACTGGTCAATGAAATTGAAATATAAAACTTAAACTGAAGAATTCTTGGAGACAAGAATCACAGGAAGAACTAAAAGCCATAATAAAAATTGAAAAAAACATACTTTTTTCTTATCAAAAATTTAAAGGGAAAAACAACATCCAGTCTGGGCCCCTGCTTGGCAGGGGGGGACATAAAAGATGACAGCCAAGAAATGAGTCCCAATAGCTCAGCATTCAGAGAGCCCTCCCCAAACTATGGGTCAACAATAAATAATTTTTATAAGAAACCAAAAATTTGGTATCTCAAAACCATGGATATTATTCTAACCCCACAAGATTTTGAAAAGGAAAAAGGGCCCCGCACCTCCCCCAGGCCCAGACTCAGGGAACCCCGTGTTCTCAAGTTAAAAAGCCCTATCCGTGCCTTCAGCATTTTTTGGAAGGGGGACATGGACAAGGGTCATCACCCCACAAAAAAAAAAGTCCCAAAGGTGGCAGTAAAGCAATTCAAAGAACTACAGATCGATAGCACTAACATCACATATCAAAAAAAATCTTTGGAGGTTCTAAAAAAGATCGCCAACCACCTAGATACCCATCAATTACAAAACCCTGGTAACACGGGAGGCGGGACCCCCCTGCCTGTCCCAGCTCCTGGACCACTATGACAGGGTCCGGGATGCTGTTGAGGATAAACAAAATACTGATGTAGTATACACAGACTTTGCAAAAGCCTTTGAAAAGTGTGACCAGGGTGTAATACCCAAAAAAGCGTGATAAAGGAATAACGGGAAAAAGTTGGTAGATGGATCTATAATTTCCCTGACAAATAGAACAAAAAGAGTAATAGTAAACAGGAAAAGTCTGGGGCAGTACGGTAAAAAGCTCGTTCCACAAGGCACAGTACTCGCCCCCTTTATTCCTCATTTCGACATAGAAGAGATGTAAGCCATACTCCGTGTTTTCCCTTTCGGATGACACCCGGTTTCCCCAGTGACCTCCATGAAGACACTGCAAAAATCCCAAACGGACATCAACGAAATCTTCAAATGGGCCACTAAAACAATAGAAGTTCAACGAGGAGAAAATTTTAACTTCTCAGAAAGGAAAACTTGGGGAAAAAAAACATTACAAGGTATACGACAAATTCTAGCCATACAATAGGCAAAAAAAATGGGGGACTTGAGAGTGATTATGTCAGAAGACATCGCCTTAAAGACCACAACAATGTATCTACCTCATCGGCTAGGAAAATGATAGGATGGATAATGAGGCCCTCAAAACTAGAGATGCCAAGCCCATGATGACACTCTTCAAATCACTTGTTCTCTCTAGCCTGGAATACTGTGTACACCCAAAGGTCATCTTCAAGGCTGGCGACATTGCGACCTGGGGAATGTATGGAGCTTTCACGACACATAAGTACGATAAAGCACCTAAATTACTGGGAACAGTTGAAAGGGCCTTGGTATTCCCGAAAGCAAAGGGGGATACATGATAATATACACTTAGGTCCTGGAGGGGTTTACCCAAAACCCGCACACGAAAATCACTCCCCAGGCAGTAAAAAACTCGGCAAGATAAACATTCCCCGATGAAAAGCAGGGCACCAAGGCAATGAGAGACAACACTATAATGTCCGGGGGCCCCAAAACTGTTCAACTGCCTCCCCGCATACATTAGGGGGGTTACCAATAGACCCTGGCTGTCTTCAAAAAGGCACTGGACAGGCACCTAAAGTTAGTCCGAAACCGGGCTGTGGTTCGTACGTCAGTTTGCGTGAGGTCGGCAGTAACAGCCTGGTTCATCGACCCCGATCCCCCATGAGGCCTGGTCTCGACAGAGCCGCCTTGACCCCGAAAAACCCCTCCAGGTAAACTGTAGTCTAGCTAAGTTCACTAGCTGTACCCCATCTGAGTTCCGAAAGACCAGAACTATTTTTTGGTGAACTGCCTTCAATGCACAGCAAATTTAGTCAGTGCTGCTGACGCAGACGCCCCAGGTTTTCCCCGGGCACCCCCAGTGGCTCAAAAAAATATCCCCAAAAACTATAGGGATGTGTAACTCCTAACTGTGAAATGGCAAAATCAACTCCCTGAAAATGACGAAGGAATACGCATCCTGTATGCTCATCCTTTAATGACGGACTTCATGTTGTACATCTGCCCAAAAACTCCCAAAAATTTCTCAACCCACATTTTAGCAGAAAGATTAATGATGCTGACAGAAACGAATCCAGTTTGCTGGGGGTTTTAGGATACTAGTAGTACTCCTCAGTACTGGGGGAAACTCTGTTTGTCTTTCGTTTTCCCCATCCAAGCGAGTTTTTTGCCGGTGTTCTGCAAACTCGTGTGATACGTGTTGTCTCCATGACTTTTGAATTTTCTGAACACATCAGCGTCTCTTAATTGTCTACATTTGAATTTGAAACACTAGCTATCAACTAGTTCTACTAATTTTACCCCAAACCTATCTTTTAAGTCCAAAAACTATATTAATAATTCCCACGTTTATTTCTATTTTGTGTAACTACGTAAATCTTACTAAAATATAATATTATGTATAAATGTTATTAAGGCTCTTAAAGCTCAAACACTGTGAAACTTTTGTGGAATATTTGGAACCAAAATAATTTCCCCATGGCATCTGTTCTTCCATCTAATATTTGGTCATCTTTACATTGATGACTTTGTTGGGTTTGCAGGCCTGACTGTCGCATTATTAATTTCCCCAGAATGCTGTCAACCTTGTTTAAAATTGGGCCATTACTCAGGGGTTTTAAAATTTTTCTAGTACTAAAAACCAAATTATTTTCACTAGATGTTCTATAAACCCCTGATATTCCATTGTACCTATATGGCTCATGTACCCCTGAACGTGATGCTGTCAGGTTTCTTGGCCTTTTTTAACCATTGGTTACCCTGGAGACCTCATATTACCCCCTTCATGGCAACTTATCATAGAAACCATCGGCCTCCTTAAAACAGTCATCATCTTTCATGGAAGGCTGATCGTCGATCTTCCTTTGACTGCATTCTGCCTTAATTTTATTGAATCTTATCCCCTCGGTGCTTTATTCTCCTCACTTGTTGGGGCCATTGAAAAGGGGGAAATTCCATCCTTGAACGATTGCCGGGTGTCATTTTTTCTATTTTGTTCACTCCGACCTTAACAATCCTTCCATATACAGCCCTCTCACTTAGTGAAAACTTGTTTACTGACGCCTCGGGCTTACGACGGGCTTCTGACCAGTATTCATAACTAAATAATGTATTTTTCAGCTACTTTCCCCTATTCTGTTTATTTCAATATACAGTACACTGCTGTATAAAAATTTAAAAATATCCAAAATGTTTTAAATGGTGCAAACATGACATTAAAACAATATCAAAGATGGTTTAAAACCCAAAATCACCACCATTACAGTATGCTCCTCATAGAAATGAATTCGTTTAATGACATAATCTCAGTAACGGAACTTCGTCTTGGGGGAAAAGTTTTAGGATAGTAACAGATGTTGTGGGAATTGTTTGTTCATTAACCTTTTTTACTCCATCCCTTTTTTTTTCATTCCCTTCACTTTTGTTTCTTTAGTTGCCCTCTATATGTTCATGTAGCATCTAACTTTTCCCCTTTCCCTTTTTGGGAAGTTCTGACAGTTTGTGAATGTTCTTCCTCACTGCCTTGGCCCAAAACCCAAATACCTAAAATTGTTTCTCGCTCTCTTTTTTTAATGCCCCCAATATCATTCTATGCTGGACATTGTAGTGTGAGGGCATTTATTAGACTTGGCTAACATTTTTACAGCTCAATTTTTTTCAGTTCTCTTTGCAGTTATTCATATTGCATCCATGCTGTATCTCCATTTGAGGGAGTCTCAGACTCCCCTTAGTGCTTTTAAACTATAAAAAAATTTTTTTCACCTCATCCTCTGGTTCTTCGTATACAACTTTGGTTGGCACTCTGCAGACACTGCTATGTATAGGGCAGGGAAAAGGCGAAATGCTATGTATAGGGGAGTGAACAGGCAGACACTTTGTTTGGGCAGTGAACAGGCAGACCTGCTATGTTTGGGCGTAAAGGAACACTGCTATGTATAGGGCAGGGAAAAGGGAGACAATGCTATGTATAGGGCAGGAACAGGGACACTGCTATGTATAGGGGAGTGAACAGGCAGACACTGCTATGTATAGGGCAGTGAACAGGCAGAAATGCATGTATAGGGCAGTGAACCGGCGACACTGCTATTTTGGGCAGTGAACGGAGCATGCTATGTATAGGGGAGGGAAAAGGAAAACACTGCTATGTATAGAACAGTGAACAGGCAGACACTGCTATGTATAGGGCAGTGAACAGGCAGAACTGCTATGTTTGGGGAGGAAAGGCAGACACTGCTATGTTAAACAGGAACAGGCAGACACTGCTATGTATAGGGCAGGGAACAGGCGACACTGCTATGTATAGGGCAGTGAACAGGCAGACACTGCTATGTATAGGGGCAGTGAACAGGCAGACACTGCTATGTATAGGCAGTGAACAGGCAGACACTGCTATGTATAGGGCAGTGAACAGGCAGACACTGCTATGTATAGGGCGGAACAGGCAGACCTGCTATGTATTGGGCAGTGAACGGGCAGACACTGCTATGTATAGGGCAGTGAACAGACGAACTGCTATGTATGGGGCAGTGAACAGGCGACACTGCTATGTATAGGCGGGAACAGGCAGCCCTGCTATGTATGGGGGTGAACAGGCAGACACTGCTATGTATGGGGGTGAACAGGCAGACACTGCTATGTATGGGCAGTGAACAGGCAGACACTGCTATGTATAGGACAGTGAACAGGCAGACACTGCTATGTATGGGGCGTGAACAGGCAACACTCTTTGTATGGGCGGGAACAGGCAGAACTGCTATGTATGGGGGCAGTGAACAGGCAGACACTGCTATGTATGGGCAGTGAACAGGCAGACACTCATGAAAGGGCAGTGAACGGGCGACACTGCTATGTATGGGCAGTGAAAGGCGACACTGTATGTATAGGGCAGTGAACAGGCAGACACTGCTATGTATGGGGCAGTGAACGGGCAGACACTGCTATGTATGGGGCGTAAAAGGCAGACCTGCTATGTATAGGGCAGTGAACAGGCAGACACTGCTATGTATAGGGCAGTGAACAGGCAGACACTGTATGTATAGGGCAGTAAAAGGCAGACACTGCTATGTATAGGGCAGTGAACAGGCAGACACTGCTATGTATAGGGCAGTGAACAGGCAGACACTGTACGATCACCAGAACTTACCCCCCACTTTCATAAACATTTTAATAATCACAAACTATTTTGTGTAATTCAGTGGCAGCTTGTACAAGTATAAAGAAAAATTTAAAGGAAAAAAATATTCTTTATATTGAATGTTATCTATAATATCAGTGAAAATAGCGGGTGCTGCAGCACCCACAACCCACTGCGGGTGCTGCAGACCCCCACACGAGCCCCCCTGCGGGTGCTGCAGCACCCTCCCCGACCACCACTGCGGGTGCAGCACCCCCACGACCCCCACGGGGTGCTGCAGCACCCCACGAGCCCCACGCGGCTGCCCGCCCCCACACGAGCCCCCTGCTAAAAACCCCCCCCGACCCCCAGGGGTGCTGCAGCACCCCCCCAGGGGCCACATGGGGTGCCAGCACCCCACACGCCCCCACTGCGGCTGCTGCACCCCACACGAGCCACCACTGCACTTGCTGCAGCACCCCCCACGAGCCACCACTGCGGGGACTGCAGCACCCTCACACGAGCCACCACTGCGGGTGCTGCAGCACCCCCACCGAGCCCCCCCTGGGGTGCTGCGCACCACCGAGCCACCACTGCCCTTTCTGCGCCCCCCCGAGCCACCACTCGGGTACTGCAGCACCCTCACAGAGCCACCACTGCGGGGGCTGCAGGGCCCCACAACCCCGGGTGCTGCACCCCCCGGAGACCACCCGGGGGCTGCAGCACCCCCACGAGCCCCCCCTGCGGCTGCTGCAGCACCCCCCCGAGCCACCACTGCACTTTCTGCAGCACCCCCCCGGCCACCACTGCGGGGCTGCAGCACCCTCACACGAGACCACAGTGGGTGCGGCACCCCACACACCACCACTGCTGGTGCGCAGCACCCCCACACGAGCCACCACTGCGACTGTTTCAGCACCCCCACGATCCACCACTGCAGGTGCTGCAGCACCCCACGACCCCCGCTGCGGTTTATGCAGCCCCCCACACGATCCCCCACTGCGGGTGCTGCAGCACCTCACACGACCCCCCCCCTGGGTGCTGCAGCACCCCCCCGCCCCACTGCGACTGTTGCAGCACCCTCCCGACCACCCCGTGGTGCTGCAGCACCCCCACACGACCCCCACTGGGGTGCTGCAGCCCCCCCGGTTTGCGGGTCCCGCACCCCCACAGGAACCACCACTGGGGTGCTGCAGCCCCCAACGCCCCCACTGCGGCTCTGCGCACCCCCACCGAGCCACCACTGCACTTGCTGCAGCACCCCCCGAGCCACCACTGCGGGTACTGCAGCACCCTCCCGAGCACCACTGGGGTGCTGCAGCACCCCACGACCCCACTGCGGCTGCCAGCCCCCCACGAGCCACCATGCACTTGCTGCAGCACCCCCCCCGAGCCACCACTCGGGTGCTGCAGCACCCTCCCCACGAGCCACCACTGGGGGGTCTGCAGGACCCCCACGAGCCACCACTGGGTGCTGCAGGACACCCACCCAGCCTTACTGGGGTGCTGCAGCCCCCCACGGGACCACCCCCTGCGGGTGCTCAGCCCCCCCACACGACCCCCCTGCGGCTGCTGCAGCACCCCACACGAGCCCCCCTGCACTTGCTGCAGCCCCCTACGAGCCACCATTGCGGGTACTGCAGCCCCCCACAGGGCCCCCCTGGGGGTGCTGCAGCACCCCACACGAGCCACCACAGTGGGTGCTGCAGCACCCCACGACCCACCACTGCGGGTGCTGCAGCCCCCCCTGACCACCACTGCAGTTGCAGCACCCCCACGATCCACCACGCGGGGCGCAGCACCCTCACACTGCAACCGCTGCGGTTGCTGCAGCCCCCCCGATCCACCACTGCAGGTGCTGCAGCCCCCCCACGAGCCACCACTGCGAGTGCTGCTGCCCCCTCCCCACAAATCTGGGTGCGGGCCCCCCACCAGGGCCCCCCTGCGGGTCTGCAGCACCCTCACATAGTCACCACTGTGGGTGCTGCAGCACCCCCACAGCCACCACTGCGGGTGCTGGAACCCTCACACGAGCCACCACTGCGGCTGCGCTCCCCACGACCACCCGCGGCTGCTCCCCCCCCGACCACCACTGCGGCGCTGCAGCACCCCCAGAGCCATTTGCGGCTGCGCGCCTCACACGAGCCACCACTGCGGCTGCTGCCCCCCCCGAGCCACCACTGCGGCTGCTGCAGCCCCCCCGGCCCCACTGCGGCTGCTGCACCCCCACACGAGCCACCACTCGGCCGCAGCCCCCCAACGAGCCACCACTGCGGCCGCCCCCCACACGAGCCACCACGTGGCTCGCAGCACCCCCACGAGCCACCACTGCGGGTGCTGCAGCCCCCTCACACCGTACCACTGCGGGTGCTGCAGCACCCTCACACACCACTGGGGGTGCTGCAGCACCCCCCCCGAACCACTGGGTGCCAGCACCCCCACGACCCACCACTGGGGTGCTGCAGCACCCCCACGAGCCACCACTGCGGGTGCTGGGCCCCCTCCCGAGCCACCACTGTGGGTGCTGCAACCCCACACGCCACCACGGGGGGACCCCCCCACACAAGCCACCACTGTGGGTGCTGCAGCCCCCCCACAACCCCCACTGCGGGTGCTGCAGCACCCCACCCAACCACTGTTGGACCACCTTCGTAACTGTTGGAAACAATGTTGGACTGATATGATACATAACAAATTACATTCTATCAAACCAAGTTTGGTTTCGGCCATTTTTTTGCTCAGTCCCAAAGGGGGAGACTACGCTCTCCCTTTTGGCATCGGGGGACTGTTTTTTCTCAGGGTATCTCATGGAGAGGTGCCAGTTCCACTCTGTGAGAATTGTCAGGTTTCAGTTTCTGTTAGTCATATTGTGTTTTGTCCGGGTATCGTGGCCCCAGAACTTACCTCGAGGGCGTACCGCCTAACACTCTTCGTATCTTCCCTCCTTGCTGACGGACCCCCCATTTCTCACACTCCCCCCTTGCTGACGGACCCACCATTGACTCACACTCCCCCCTTGTTTGGACCCACCATTTACTCACACTCCCTCCTTGCTGACGGACCCACCATTGACTCACACTCCCCCCCTTGTAGGGCCCACCATTGTCTCACCTCCCTCCTTGCTGACGGACCCACCATTGACTCACACTCCTCCTTGCTGATGGACCCCCCATTGACTCACACTCCCTCCTTGCTGATGGACCCACCATTGCCACCTCCCTCCTTGCTGATGGACCCACCATTGACTCACACTCCTCCTTGCTGACGGACCCACCATTGTCTCACACTCCCTCCTTGCTGACGGACCCACCATTGACTCACACTCCCCCTTGCTGACGGACCCACCATTGACTCACCCTCCCTCCGTGCTGATGGACCCACCATTGACTCACACCCCCTCCTTGCTGATGGCCCCACCATTGACTCACACTCCCTCCTTGTGACGGACCCACCATTGACTCACATCCCTCCTTGCAGGCCCCACCATTGACTCCACCCCCCTTTGCTGACGGACCCACCATTGACTCACCCCCCTCCTTGCTGACGGACCCCCCATTGACCCCACACTCCCTCCTTGGACGGACTCACCATTGACTCCCTCCTCCTTGCTGACACACCCACCATTGACTCACCCCCCTCCTTGCTGACAAACTCACCATTGACTCACACCCCCTCCTTGCTGACGGACCCACCAACTCCCTCCCTCCTTGCTGACACACCCACCATTGACTCCCACTCCTCCTTGCTGACACACCCACCATTGACTAAATTCCCCTTTTTGCTGGGACTCACCATTGACTCACACTCCTCCTTGCTGATGGCCCCATTTTTGACTCCCCTTTCCCCCCTTTGGGATGGACCCACTATTGACTCACACCCCCTCCTTGCTGATGGACCCACCATTGACTCACCTCCCCCCTTTGGGTTGGACCCACCATTGACCACACCCCTCCTTGCTGATGGACCCACCATTGACTCCCCTCCCTCCTTACTGACGGACCCCCCATTGCTCACACTCCCTCCTTGCTGATGGACCCACCATTGACTCACCCCCTCCTTACTGACGGACCCACCATTGACTCACACTCCTCCTTACGACGGACCCACCATTGACTCACACCCCCTCCTTGTGACGGCCCCAACATTGCTCACACTCCCTCCTTACTGACGGACCCACCATTGACTCCCCCCTTTACGACGCCCCCTTGACCCCCCTCCCTCCTTGCTGACGGCCCCACCATTGACTCACCTCCCTCCTTGCTGACGGCCCCACCATTGACTCCCCCCCCCCTTTGCTGACGGACCCACCATTGACTCCCCTCCCTCCTTGCTGACGGACCCACCATTGACTCACACTCCCTCCTTGCTGATGGCCCCACCATTGACTCA
>WNWK01048646.1:0-13475 GCA_009830355.1 Cherax destructor | reverse complement strand
AACCTGCTTAGTTTTTTTTTTCACGAAGTCAAGATACTTTTCAGTCGACAAGTTTGGGGTTACCCTTTATTGGTATAGTATGTTTTAAATTTATCAGAGTCTGTGTTAAAGGTATTTGATGCAGCGGGGCACTTACAGTGTTGAGGGACAGTTGTGAGTATAAATTTAAAAACAATTTGCACTTTATTGTTTCGGGGAAACCTCATTATCGATATTTAGTACTATGTTAATCTATCTACTGGTTTATGGCTAACCTCATTTGTTTTAGTTTTGCAGATTTCCTGGGGTTATTCTTTACTCTTCCATTTTTGAGCAAAGTGCCATGCCTTTTTCCTTTTCAAGCCTCGAATTCTGTTCCTCACCCTTTGGTTCAGTTCTCTGTTTAATCTAACCTCTTAAATGGTGCAATATTATAAAGGTGGCGGGAAAATTTTTTTAATTTTCCCAGGCATCATTTACGTCCTGCAACTTTACTGCCAAATCACAATTGTGTAGCCTATTTACCAGTGTTTTTTTACTGTAATTTTATTTGACCTCAATTTTATTGTCCTGTTTGGCCTATCCTTCCCCTAGTGATTTTCCGGCAGTAAATGAAAAAATGACATTAAGCCCTTGGGTAATGACGCCGACTGACAAAAGTTCTCAGGGGTTAAAAAGTATGTGGTCAGTTAGGGTGGTGAAAACTGGGGGACCCGGGTTGGTGTATTAATTAGTTGAGTGTATTACGCCTCGTGTATTACAGTATTACTGTCTCGCAATTATCAAGCCCGGGCAAGACTCTAAGAACGGGTATGGGTGGGAGGGGGTAACATTTCCCTACTAAGATGGGTTTGGTCTTGGGAAGCAACATTAAACCATAGAATTGTTTATTGTCATTTCAACGGTCTTCGGTTGTAGGCTGTCATTTTTATGTAGGCAAATACTCCACCCCCTTTTTCTATTCCTCCTACTTTCATATTGTAACCTTCTATTTTGACCTTCGTCAGTCACCGTATCATCCAACCGGGATTCAGAGATGGATATAACTGCCGCTCTAGTTCTGTTAGCTAGAATAATCTCTGCCAATTTTGGAAAAAAAAGTGATCTTGCTTGACATGAATAAAGTGAAGGCTTGTCCTTGGTCTGCCCAGCTCTTCCCATTTTGTACCGATGCAAATAGGGGTTTTAAACATTAGAAAAAAAAACTTTGAAAAAAAAAAGCCAAATTCCCCTTTATGCGCGAAAAACTGTGGCGTCACCACAGGGAATGCTGTGGTGATTATAATGGGAGAAGTATCATAAAACATGAGACTTACACCAAAATGTTCCCAAACTGTTAATATACTACTACTACTAATATTTTTATTTATACAAGTACAGGGAAAAAGTATACAGGCCTACCTGACATCAATGACACTACTATAAAAAAGCCGCTTTTATGCAGGTTTTTGGGAAAATTAGGTCAAATTTGTCCCGGAGGGCCCCCACACCAGTCCACTAACCCCCAGGTACCCAATTTACTGATGGGGAAATATATAATCGGTGGGGGAAACACCTAAAATTAAATTTTTTTTGGGTAAAGCAACTCCTTTTTCGTTTTTTTTTGGGGGCCCTCGCCGCGCCGTCCCCCCTTTCTAAACACATAAATGCATTCCCCACCCCAATTCACCACTAAACACTCAAACACATTGCCCATCGATTCCCATTCCACTCAGAAAAGTAAATTCACACATCATTCATTCAAGAAATACTGTTACATTTTTTTTTGCAAGATGACCCCGGATATCATTGGATTCATTTCAGTATCCTAAAAAAAATTACTCCTGAAAATCATTACTCCTGAAAAACTTTACACATTCATTTGAGGATCTGCAAAAATACTGCACATTCATTTCGATGACTTTAAAAAAAAGTACACATTTCTTGGGGGTTTCGGGAAAAAATTAAGCATTGATTTCGATGTCATGAAAACAAACATTCACTTGGGATTCGGGAAAAAACATTGTAAACAGACTCATATTCTTTGTATTTTGTTGAAAATGGTATAAAATACCGAAAGTTGATGAAACATGTCAAAAATTGGGTATCTTTTCTGATGAAACGTTTGCCTAACAGGACTTCTTCAGTCAATACAGAGGCGAAGGTGTAGTAGAGAAAAATGATGTAATCAGTCCATCAATTTTGGAGAAAAAGATTTGAGGGGATCAGTCCCTCATCCTGGAGTGAGTTCAGCCCAAAGATCCTGTATATTAGAACAGAGAAATCTAATTAAAGTTTGTCAGAGGGGCCAAAAAAGGGCCCAAAATCCCAAAAATGAAACCGTTTCCCTCAGATGTTGGGCTATCACCTACACAACCAACACTTTGTCAAGTTATACCAACACTTTCTGTCAAATATACCAACCTTTTTGTCAAGTTATACCAACACTTTTTGTCAAGTTAACCAAATTTCGTCAAATTATACCAAACCTCTGTCAAGTTTCCCAAAACTTTCTGCAAGTTATACCAACATTTTTTGTCAAGTTATCCAACACTTTTTGTCGTTATACCAACATTTCTGTCAAGTTATACCAACATTTTCGTAAAGTTATACCAACACTTTCTGTCAAGTTATACCAACACTTTCTTAAATATACCAACACTTTCTGTCAAGTTATCCAAACACTTTTGTCAAGTTATACCCACTTTCTGGTTTCCAAAGTTTATACCAACACTTTTGTAAAGTTATACCAACATTTCTGTCAAGTTATACCAACACTTTCTGTAAGGAAACCAACTTGCAAGTTTAAACTGTAAAGAACCAACCGAAGTTTTCATTTTGTAAATTAAAAATAAACATTTTGCCCAATAAACAAACTGTGCCTTGTGGGCCACCCTGCCCCTTTGGGCCACCCCTTTGGGCCCTGGGGGAAACCCTTGTGTTAATAATTTTTTTTTTTTTTATTTTAGTAATCAGCAATTGTGTGCAACAAAGAAAATTAATGGGCCAAAAATTAAAAATATTGAAGCCATTCAAAAACGTAAACTGAAAGTTATTTAAAGTAATTTATTGGAAAAATAAACACTATTTTACAGTGGTCGATCTGCACCTATACATTTTTAAATTTTACCCTGTCAATTAACCCAAATTTCGGGGTAAGTTAAAATTGAAATTTTATAACTTTTAAAAAGCCAATCCGAAGTATTCTTTAGTTATTGAATGAAATATAAATATCACAATTTGTCCAATAAACTTGTCAAACTGTGACTTGTAGGACCCACTAGCAACATGACTCTCGTCTTCAGGAAAACATACCATTGAGAAAATTTGCAGCCGAGCAGATGAGTCATTCTCCAGTTTGCGCTGATTCCGATAGTTTCCCTGGGGGGATTCCAGGGGTCAAGCCCCGCCCCCCTTTTGACCGGACTCTGAAAGGGGGGGTTTAATTTTTATTTTTATGGTGTAACACGCCTCGGGGCAAACATATTAATGTGATGAAATTTTTCTTTTGGGACGTCTGGTATTTTACTAAGGAATTTTGGAAGTTATTCAAACAATTCCAGGAAGTGGGGATGGGTTCAGCGTTTTGGTCATTACCTGAACATGACAATTGTTCCAGGAATCTGGGTTTTGTGCCATGCAAAATGTTAAAATTTGAGGTCGATTAGTTGAAGCATTCTGGGGTTATAAGGAAAAAATTCAAAAATTGGTGGGAAAAAAAAACCCCAGCAAAATTTTTTAAAAGGGGCCCTTTTAGGGACATTATTAGGGGAAAAAAATTCACCACTTTTCAGTCCCAAACAGAAACAGTTACAGATGCCTCCTGGATGCTAAACAACTTCTCAAAAAACCCTTTAATCGTAGAGAAACATACTTTTTATATATATATATATATATATATATATATATATATATATATATATATATATATATATATATATATATATAAATAAAAAATTAGTAACTGGGTTTCTCTTCCATTTAAATGTGTTTTGGTAGGAATCGCAAAAATACATCCATAGGTTTGATAGAAAATTATTAATCACTGGGGACTTCCGAGAAAAAACGGGGGTCCCTGGGGTGTTGGGCAAAAACCCCTTGTCAACATGAAGAGTATGGGGGAGGGGTGGATGCTTTGCGTCGAGATGCAAATGTTGCACACCCCGCCACCCCCCCTGGTTGCTATGATGGTTGTCCTGGGCATGCGTAGAAAAAAAATATGCCATAGTCCGATGGAAGACCACCACTGCTCAGGGCATGGTTGTGTATGTTGTAAAAAAGAAATGTCTTGCAAAGATATACTGTATTAAATTTATATGAATAAGTTCTTTTCCGCCCCTGTCTGCTGGCCCTCTCTTCTTTTTGTTATGTGACTTTGAAAATGGTCCAAGTGGGCCCGAAACTCGTCAAGCTCCTCTTTCTATGTGCGGGTTATTTGTGTAAAATCATCATATCGTTAACGAAAATTTCTCGGAGTTTGAGACGAAAAGAACGACTAAACCTTTACTGTAATATATTATGACTATAAATTGTCGTCCTTCTTCCCCTTTTTACGTAAAAAAAAGGGAAAATATTAAATTTTTTTCATGATATTGATACTGATTTATGTAATAAATAAATAAATTGGAAAATAAGTCTTATGATTAATTATGAATATGAGATGAAGTCAGAGGAATTTAAAGTCAGTAACCCAGTGTTTGTGAGATATTGTATGATGATTGTAATTTAGTGATTGTTCTGTGATTGTGAGTAACAGTGTGGAGCTGGTACCCCTATAGAAAAGATCAAACATCTTCGTTGCTATATTACAAAAGAATCAAGTTGGATGAACGTCGCCCGTCAAGTGGAATGTGAACCATAAGTAGTTACCAGAATGTGAACCATAAGTAGTTCCCAAATTTAACCATAAGTAGTTACCAGAATGTAACCATGTAGTTACCAGAATGTGAACCATAAGTAGTTACCAGAATGTGAACCAAAAGTAGTTACCAGAATGTGAACCATAAGATTTACCAGAATGTGAACCATAAGTAGTTCCCAGAATGTGAACCATAATAGTTCCCAGAAGGGAAACCATAATAGTTACCAGAATGTAACCATAAGTAGTTACCAGAATGTGAACCAAATAGTTCCCAGAATGTAAACCATAAGAATTCCCAGAATGTGAACCATAAGTAGTTCCAAATGTAACCTAAGTAGTTACCAGAATTGAACCAAAAGTTACCAGAAGTAACCAAAATTTACCAGAATTGAAAAAGAACCTCTTTAGACAGGGGCAAATTTCAAATTTGTATGAAGTCATAAACCTATTGATTTTTTTCTCATCCGACGGACATCATCTTAATATTTTGAAGAGACAATATGACGAGTCTTTTTTATTGAATGGAAATCATTATTAACATTTATTAATTTAAAATTGGAAATGGGATTTTTGGGATAAAAAGCAAAGAAATTTGCTTTCAGGAAAACACCCCACGAAGTGGTATTCTTCAGTTATCAAAAAAGATTCCAGAGATTCCAATTTTAATATATAATAAACTAAAAATTTAAAATTCACCAACACACAACAAACTTAATGACATTCGGGTCATAAGGGTCATTTCCCAAAAAAATACTGAAGTTCAGTTTTTTATGTGCAACATGTGTGCATTTAAAACTGCACACAATGTTACAAAAACCCCTAGATTACTTACATACCTCAGTTTCACTTTTGCTGTCGTCAAATTAGGTACCACTTTCAAATGTTTGAAACCATGTAGAGGATGCAAAAAGTTATCGGAGACATTCTGGGATGAGGGGAAATGGTTTTCGTTTTGTTAGGGCCCTGCACAAAACCCTGTTCCTAGAATCTGGCCCATTACCAACACCAGGTTGACAATTTGATGCCGATCGGATGAGACGTCATGTTGTGGCGACATTAAGACGTAAAGTTGATGAAGAAGAACAAAATTCTGGCAACCACTTAAATGTCTCCATCGGAATTTCCGAAAAAAATCTTTTGGGTAGAGAATAGATAATAAATGTGGCGAAAACATGCTTGCTGGGGTAATACATCAATGGGGGGTTTCAAACACGTGATATTGAAAAAATTTTCTAGTGAGGCTTTTTTTTATGTAGAAGAGCTAAAATATGCTTTAAATTTTTTTTTACAATTTAAAATATCTATATCAAAATTGTAGGGAAAAGAAGTAAATTCAAAGTACATTTTAATTTTAAAAAATATTCTTTGGGAATTTTGAAAAGTGTTATAGTTGCAACACTCCTCAACAGTGTGTGCTGGTAGATCTCCATGTGATGAAACTTTGGGGGTGCAGAGCTTTATGTTTTTCCCTTTAGAACGGGGGTGAAGGGAAGGGTTTTGGTGGTCCTGACTTTAAATGCTGCACTTCCAGGAAAGCCCTTGTTCTGCCCCTGCAAACTTTTGGAACGTCTGGACCAATGTCTCTCCCTAAGTAACTTCAACTGTTCAGGATCTGGCTGCGTTTGTTGCGACAGTAAGTATCAATAGACGTTTTTATTAGAAATTCATATTTTCCTCTACTCACTATTTAATCACTAGGATGAAAATGATACCAAAGTTGTTAAAACGTTTTTCGAACAATTAATACACTGATATGCCGTTCTAGAATTCTTTTTTTATTTTCCCTTCTCACAATGATTTCTAATAAGAGGAGCACTGCAAAGAAAAGATATAAAAAATCGTACCTTCATTAAACTAAACAAAAAAAAGCAAAAAATTTAATTTAGATATTCGGATGAAAATAAGGGATATGAAAGCATCTAAACAGTTTTTTCAAATATTATAAAAATGTACATGTCATAAAGGACCAATCAATTTTTGTTTAATTATTTGTATATAGCACTGCTAGTACATATGATTTATCTTTTTTTGTATTCTGAAAATTTTTACCAAACCCAAGGAAAATAATGGGATAATATAATATTAATCACATCACAGAATGGGGGGGGCTCGATTGTTAGAAACGCGATTACAATTTCTGAGTAACTAGGGACCCCAAGGCGGCTATTTTTTCATTCCAGCGACTCAATGTTCTTAGAGGGGAATGCCTGCTGTATTTTGGGGCCGCCCCACCTCTGTGGAGCTGGACAGATTTTCACATTGTAATCTGTGAAAAACATGTACAATATGTACTAAAAAGTATCCCCAAACTTCATGACTTTATATGCCATCTTTAAACCAGCAATGTATCTTTTTTAAAAATTTTGGACTATTATGTAATAAAATATACCAATTGGTAAAAAATAAAAAAATGGGGTGGTAGGGGAACAGAATATTAAATGTTTTCAGTAAAAATCCCTTCTTTTTCCTGGGAAACCTTTTTCCCCTTTTATGGGGGTTATGGGGTTTCCCCAACACCCGAGGTGGACCACATCAATTTATATAATATAAGAAATAGCAATTTAAAGAAGAATGTCAAAGGGGTAAATGTAAAGAACGGAGATTTTCAGGGGTTTTTTGCTGCTTTTTAAAAAAAAATATAAATGAACTGAAATGAGACTAACATTCAAACTTCAAAATTTGCAGAGTAAAATTTATAAAAATAATTTTATAAGGGTTCAGAGCAGCCTGGGTAGACTGCTGCAGTGGTTAGAGGAAAGAAAGATAATACCATATCAGACAAAAAGGGTAAATTGTTTGAAAAAAAATTACCCAAATAAAATAAGAGAATGGGTTCCCCTTTTTGGTAAATTTTTTGTCTAATTTACTTGAAAGTTTTCACGAAAATAGGGGGACTTATTACATACCCAAGTAAGATTCGACTAGTAAATTTTTTAGATTTGTCGATGAAAAAAAAATGTTCGTTTTTCGCCGATGTTAAATTTTAAACAAATCACGCCACGCGTCCAATCCCGTCAATTTGGTGACCCTAATATTTTTTCTGTGTGAATAAAAATTCAAAATGGAAAGCAAGAGTAATATAAGGGGGCCCTTGGAGACGTGACTAATAAATAGATAAAATTTTATTTTAGTGCGAGAAATGTCTGTCTTGTTTATTATGGACCCTATTTTGAAATTGGCATCTTTTGAAATTTGGTGGAAATTGGTCAAATTGAAAATTTTGGCCATTTTTATTGGTAAAAAAAATTTGGTAGATGGGGGGTTTTTCGGTACTAATCGATAGAAAAATGGATTTTTTTAGCACATAGCAAATATATTAGTCGACTGGGACAATGGTTTTGGCCGAAAATGGGGCCCTCAGATTGGGCAAAATCTGATGCGTAAATTTTTCGCTAATATCGCTATGCGTAAATATCGCCAATATCGTTATCTTCGAAAGGGTTAATTTCGTAAGTTTTCCATAAAATTTTCCCGTACTTTTGGTGACATTACCATCGAAAAAAGTTTTTATCATTTCATAAGTTTTTTTTTTTTTTTTTTCGACCCTGAGGGGAGTTAAGGATCTGGGGTCTCGACCCTAAAAGGGGAACCCTATCGATCACACTTGGGTATTATTGAGGCTGCACAAAACCCTTTCTCTCCACCAAAAAAGGATTAAAATAAACTCTTAGCATATATACACTGAAAAAATGCACCACTCAACCGGTTTGCAAATTCTGTAAATCAGTGGTAGATATAAATAAGTCTTATGTGAACCATTATTGAGTAGTGGTCAGATTTTTTTTTCGATAATTTCGGGGGCTAACAAAAAATTTTTTCCTTGTTATTCATTTTAAATGACCTAAAATTAGTTGTAAATTGCTACTCTGGTCTCGGAAGCATTTGGGTTTTTGACCAGTGATAATCATACCATTTGTCTCGGGAGTAAAAATGTATTATATTATAGCAACATGATTTTTACTTTTAGCTAGTATTTGACGGTTAGCATTAATAATTCCCCATGTAAAAAATTTCATTTTTGTGGTGTTTCTGGGAAAAAATCATTTTTCCCAATTCTTTATAACTAAAAAAAATTTTAAAAAAATCAATTTTGACCCCAGAATTTTGCTTTTGTGGCCCGGGACACTTGTGGAACACTTTCAAGAAAATTGATGTAAACTATTATTTTGGGGTTTTTGTTTGGGAAAAAATAAAAAAAAGGGGGTTTAAAAAACCAGCATTCAGTTCAGCTCTGGTTTCCTGAAAGACACATCAAAGAAGTGAAATGGCATCAAGAGGTTGCAATCATTCCCCAGATGCATTTGCTACATATGTGGTCAATTCATTAAGACAAGGTAAAGAATTTTGGCAGCCCTTTAAAAAAAAAGGGAAAACCCCACCTCATGTTGCTTGTGAACATTGTAAGAAAACATTGGAAGGTTAGGAAAATCATTATTATATGAAGGGGAAAAAACTTGAATAGGAACATTTTTAAAAAGAAATTATGTAACAAAAAAAATAATTCTTTTTTTCTTTTAAGGATGTTAAAAAAAAATTTAAATTTACTGTTCCCAGAATATGGCGGGAAACCCCCTGATCACTCCACCAACTGTTTTTTCTGCCTGGTGGATCCTTCCAAACACCGAACTGGGAAAAATGCACCTGCTATTTCTTATCCAGACCTTTCCCCCTTCTATTGCACCAGTACCACACAGTGCTGATCTTCCTGTTAACCCCAAAAATGTCAAGAAAAAGAAAAAAAAAATCAGAAAATGAAGAGCACAGTGAACAAGACTATGATCTTACAGATGCAGCTGTTGGGAGGAATCCTTACTACCCAAACCCAAAAAGACCTCAATGACCTTATCAGAGATCTTGGTTTGACAAAATCAAATGCTGAGCTTTTGATTTAAAAGGTAAGGAGTGGGACTTGGTGGATGAAAGTGTGCAAGTGACAAGCCAAAGAAAAAAAATCAAAACATTTCTCAAGCTTTTCATTTAAAGAAGACAGGTTGTGCTACTGTAATGATGTATTACGCCTGTTTGATACAGTTGGAATTTCAAAAATCCCGATAGTGGAAACTCTTTCATTGACAGCTCCTCCAGAAGTTTTAAAAACTGTATTTCTGCACAATAGGAACAAGTATCCATCTCTTTCCCCAGCTCATTCAGTGCATCTTAAGGAGGACTATAACAGTGTCAAACTTCTACTGGAAGATTTGAACTATAAGTATGGCTGGGAGGTTATTGCAGACTTAAAAAAGGTGATATTTTTTTTTGGGCCCAAAGGGGGTTTTACTAAGTTTCCCTGTTAACTCTGTCACTGGGATAATAGAGACAGAGCGGCACATTACCAAGGGAAAAACTGGCCTCAAAGGATTTTTTTCTCAGTAGGAAGAAATAATATCAAACATAAAAACCCTTGGTGGATCCTCAAAAAGGGTTTTGTTCCCTCCATTCACATCAAACTAGGGCTAATGAAACAGTTTGTTACAGTTTTTAAAAAGAGTTTTGCAACCTTCAATTTTCTTCAAAACTTCTTTCCCAAGCTATCAGGGGGCGAAGGTGAAGGGAAAATCCCGTGGAAACCCGGGGGAATTTCCCAAAAAAAGTCACAGAGAATAAAAAAGGGAAACCTGGGGGGAGTTTTGTTTTGTAGCACAGGGCTTTCTGGGCAAAAACAAGGCTGAAATTATGTGAAACTTGCAGAGACCTTGGTAAAAAAAACTATGGTCAGATGGGCTGTAGGATGTCCCTTTAAAGGGCCATATCCTTGATGTCATCTTGACAATTTCAAGGAGAATATGGGAGCATTCTCAGAGAAGCAAAGGGGAGCGCTTCCACCAAGAATAATGGACTTTAACACAGATATCAGGGATCTTATAATGAAAAAATGATGGCAGACAACATTTGGAAGCTTTAAAAGGGGAAAATAAATTTTTTGCTGCTCGTAAATCTAGAAAAAAAAACCCTTTTCATCCCAAAAAAGCCAAAAAAATGGAAATTTAGCCATTTTTTTTTTTTTTCAAAAATCATCCTGTAAACCACAAAAGCAAATATTGGTCATTTTTTATTGTTTTTTATTAGAAGGAGTTGGAAAATAAACACTTGCCTGGAACAAAAATTATGTTATATAATGTTTAAACAATCAGTGCCAACCTTAATTTGGGGTAAGTTTTAAATGATATGCAGTAGGAGTTGCATGAGGCCAACCTTCATGTTTTATGCTACCCTTACGGGATATATTTTAACCCTTTTTGGGGTCAACCTTTATGTTATACGCGTAAAACTTTAGGATTATTTGGTATCATGTAAATGTTTAAATTTTTTTTAAATTTTTTTTGTGCTCTTATTTTTAAGAATTTGGTAAAAGTGAAAGGGGTGTAAATCTCATTTAATATATGACAGTGCCCCTTAATCTGTATTTTAATTATTAAAATACCCTTGATTATTGAGGTATATTATAATGCAACCTTAATAAAAACGAGAAACCTCAAGATTTAAACTTAATAAAAAAACCCAAAACCCGGAATGGCTACATGTCATTTTCCCAAGAGGCTGCAGTAGATATCTCTTGTTTAAAAGGTTTCCCCATTTTTTCCCAAATCACCCCTTATATGTGCCATACAGAAGGGCATGGGGATTGTTTTACTTTTCCCCATAGTTTCCTTCAACTGAAGTGACGCTTTCGGTGATATATTACGTGTCTACGCTGTAGTATTTAAAAAGACAAATATTTAATAAAAAAGGAATGCTCTCATTATTTCTAAACTTTTTTTTTGAGTGTTTAATCCATTAAATGGAGGCAATGGGTGCAGAGATAAATGTCGCTTTCTGGGAAAATGAGAGATGGGGGCTGTGGATACACTGGCTGCAAATGTTGCACTCCACTCTGACCAGCGCCCACTCTGATAAGTGTTCGGGTTTGCATGGACAAAAATTCTGTACCAATCCTCTGAAAAAGGGCAGCTGCCCTGGGTCTGACTGTGTTTGTTGTGACAGTAAGTAAACAAATGTTCGACTTAAATATGTGAAATATGCTGTGCACATTTTAAAAACCAACTACTTCTCCACGTTAACCAAAAAGAAGTAATGGTAACATGGAGTGTGTTGGTAAGATGCCTGGCGCACCCTTTCTGTGGTTCGGCTTTCTCGGAGGTGGGAAAAGGGCCCCCCCCGATGTGGCAGTTTTGGGAATTTAGACAAGGCCCGTAAGGCCCCGAAAACAATATATCCAATGAACATACGCCCGATAACCCGGCATTTTTTTATGAGTTTTATTAATTGACAAATAACGTTAAATCACAACGCATACACAGAAAAAACCATAGAAATGCTGAATCATTTTTAGGCGTAAGAAGAACATGAAAGAAGGAACATTTTCAGGCCTACTGGCCCATGCGAGGGAGTTAAGTCACTACCGGCTTAAACCAATGACCCACCAGTCAGGTCCAACTACAAACACCCACACCCATTCTATGAGGGTACTCGGGAGTTTTTTCCCATTATCCCAACTCTATTACCAACCAGTGCTTTCCTGAATCTAAATTTGCCCAATTTAAAAACCATTGCTTCGAGCCCCGTCTTTTCATATTTTTTAGACGTATTTATATTCCCTTTTTTATTACTGGTTCCCATTTATACACCTCAATCATATTATCCTTAATTCTACCCTTTTAGAGTGCAGATTCAAGCCCTCAGTCTATCCTCATAGGAAGATTTCTAATCATGAGATCAATTTTAACATCCTCTTTGTAGTTTCCCCATTTATATCCATTCTTAAAATTTTACCGGAACTGTGCAGCATAATCTAAATGAGGCCTAACCAAAGATATATAGAGTTGAAGAACAACCTGAGGACTCCTATTTTTTATGCTCCTTGGGTATGAACCAAAAATTTGTTTGCTTTTTTGCAAACACTTTTGCACTGTTGTCTTGATTTTAATTACTGCTAACCAGAACTCCCCAAAACCTTTTCCAATCAGTAATATTAAGATCCATTATTTGTTTAAATTTGGGATGGTTATTTTCTTGTTAAAAGTTTAAAACTTTGCATTTGTTATATTAAACTGCATCTGCCACTTCTCCGACATGCATCAGTCTATTCAAAGCCTCCTGGATCCAGTGGGTAATATCCTCATTAGATGAATTAGGCGACCTATTTTTGGGGTCATCAGCAAACCCTTTTGCTGCTATTAAATTCCCCCTTTTATCTATGTCAACAAAGGGGCCCCCCACTACCCCTGTGAACACCACTCGGATTTCTCCCCATTAATGCAAACCCCTGCTGCCATCTGTCAACCAGCCTGTAACCAGGAAAAAAATTTTTCCCCTATTCCGTGTCTTAATTTTCCTTTTAATAGCCTCTGATGTGGGAACTCTATCAAAAGCCTTATACACAATATCGTATTCAATACCATGGGTTACCTCCTCAAAACCTTGGTGAGATTCATTAATCAATTTATCCCTTTTGATGGCTACAAAATTTCCTCGGCAATTATTAATTCCATAAATTTTCCCACTATGAAAGGGAAGGCTTATTGGTCTATAGTTCGAAGCTTAGGGCCTGTCACCTGGTTTGTAAATAGGTATTTTTTTTGCCATTTTCTACTTGTCTGGCATTGCCAGTTTGTAGTGATATGTATCAAAAACAACCAAAAGGGTTTTCTGCCCCAAA
>WNWK01048645.1:0-13475 GCA_009830355.1 Cherax destructor | reverse complement strand
TTAAATTCCAAACAAAATACAACAAATTTCCAAGAAAACTGAAGACAGTGGGATATTATCAAAGATACGTTATTATGTATCACAACCCCCCCTTCCTTGCACTATATCATTCACTTTATCTACCCGTATTCAACTATGGAATCTTGCATAGGGATCAACAACATTAAATCACCTTGCCCACTAAAACACAAAAAAAGGGCCCCGGTCAGAATGATAAAAAATTTCCCCACTCTAGACAGCATACTCCACCAATATTCAAAAGTCTCAAACTATTCACCGTAAAGAACATTCATACTTACTCTTGTGCCTACTACATATATAAAATTTTACACTCTAATAAAACCCTGCTCAAAATTCTCCTCACCAACTTTAATAGGACCCATGACCACAACACAAGACACAGATTATTTTTTGATATACCCCGTGTTCATATCAACCTATGAAAAAATTTCCCTATGCACATAAAGGGCCCCAGAATCTGGAATTCACTACCAGTAAATATTAAGATAATCTTGTCTGAAAATCAATTTAAGACTCAACTCAAAAACCACCTACTCCCCCAAAAACTAAATGATCATACTATAAACTATTCAAAAAACCCTATTATTACTTTCCTATACGATAATCTAAATTTTTAATAATATGTTACTATTATGTTCCCCCCCTCCCAAATTAAAAACTAAATACTCATATTATAAGTTAATGTCAAAAATGCTCAATGTTATTTTCATTAAGATAATCTCAATTCCATATTACCATTATTGTAAAATCTAATATCATTATATAATAATTTAAACAGTAAAACAAATTGTAATTTTGAAAACAATTTTTTTAAATAGAATAAACTCAAAAATTTTTCTAATATTTAAAAATAGTCTTTAAGTTACTAGAATAACTGCCCCTAATGCCATGGCATGTCAGTGGCTCTCCTTGCACTCAATTTACATTGTAATTTCCAATACCTATGTAATCTGCAATCTGCAACGAAATAAAAATTTACCCTTTTCTTATCAATAAAGTGTACTCCCCCCCCCAACTGATTCTCCCCACACCATTAGGTGACCTTTGCTTAACGTCCACCAAAGTCTTTTTTCCTTTGAGCTGGTGTGAGGGCATCGTCCTCCTCCATACCCATGGATCTCTTTTCCTAGAACCAAAACTAACCTCCATATCAGGTCCCCTATTTTATTATGTACCAATACTGGTACCTCTTGCATATTAAGATTGGTAATCTCAGGACAGTTGTCCCCCCCGTAATTTTCACACAGTTTCCTTTCCCCCGCCCCCATTCAAGCCCACCTTCACCCGGGTTGGAGCCGTCCAACAGCCCACACAGCATCTCTGGGATCTTCCTACAATACCTAAATCCAGCTCGACATCCGCATTCTCCACTTTTCACCCACTGTCCTTTTTCATGTCACCCGGGGGCATCTGAAAACATCCACCGACCCTGCACAAATACCCCTTTTCAGTTCCTTTCATGCCCACACCGCCCCTCTGTTCCCGTGTCCCCCTTTTTCCCCCCTTACCCCAGCTGCAATGTATCATATGAGTTTTAAAATACGGGTGATAAAGGATTAGTTTTTGCCAGAAGTGGTTAGTTTTTTTGGCACCCCATATCCATCCTGTGGACGGTACCCAAGAGCTTTGGATAAAAAAGGCCTAGGCACAGCCCAAAAAGGGGGTTAACAATTGTACATTTGGGTTTATATCTACTTTTAAAATTATCTATTACAAGCAGGTATCTTATTTCATGAATAAGATATTTTGACATGTCACATAGGTTATTATATTGTTATCTCTATTTTCCTCAATAAGTGGGGAAAAAGGGAATAAAGGAAAATTTTAGTTTATCTAAATTTCCCAACACAGAACACAAAATAGTAGTCAACAGAGTAAAGTCTGAGGCAGCTACTGTAAAAAGCCTGTTACAAGGCACAGTCTTCCCCATCCTTTTCCCTCATCCTCTTTCAGACATTAAGGGGATATAACCCAAAGTGCTGTGTTTTCCTTTTTGCAGATGACCCCCAAACTGTATGACAGTGTTCCCCGTTGAAGACCTAAGACTCCAAGCAGACATAAACCAAATTTTTAAATGGGCTGAAAAAAACAATATAAAGTTCAATGATGAGAAATTTCAATTACTCAGATACGGAAAACGTGAAAAATTTAAAAATCTCATCAGAGTAAAAAACTAATTCCAACGACAAATAGAGCGAAAAAAAAATGTCAAAGACCTGGGAGGATCTTTCAGAGGATCTCCCCCAAGGCCCATAAAATGTAGCAATTGCATCTGCTCGAAAATGACAGGATGGATAATGAGAACCTTCAAAACCAGGGATGCCAAGCCCATGTTGACACTTTACAGACGCTTGTTTATCTAGGCGGGAATATTGTTGACATAACTGCACCTTTCGGCGGTGAAATTGTGACCTTGGAAAATGTGCAGAGAATTTTCCCCACAGGCATAAGTGCGATAAACCACCTAACTACTGGGAACGCTTGAAGTTCCTAAACCTTACCCCTAGAACGCAGGCGGGAGAGATACATTATTATATACACATGGAAAATTTGAGGGCTTAGTACCAAACTTGCACACGAGAGTCACCCCTACGAAAGAAAAAAGACTGGCAGGCGATGTAACACCCCCCAATGAAGAGCAGGTGTGCTACTAGCACGTTGGGGGCAACACAATAAGTGTCAGGGGCCCAAGATTGTTCAACTGCCCCCCAGCAACATCGGGGGGTTTACCAACAACCCCCTGGCTGTCTTGCAGGCACTGGGCAGGCACCTCAAGTCGGGACCGATCAGCCGGACTGTGGTTCGTACGTTGGGGGTGCGGCCAGCAGTAACAGCCTGGTTGATCAGGCCTGGGCCAACAGGGGGCCTGGTCACAGACCGGGGCGTTTACCCCTGGAATTCTCTCCAGGTAGACTCCAGGTAGAAGTAGATATTACAAGATGGCCAATAATATGCCTAGGATGCCTAGGCTTTTCAGGAACTTATGAAGGTCTTACTCAATAGTGACACAATGATTATATGATAGTAAGGTTAGGTAATTGTAGTGATTAACTAGGTTTACAAATTGAGGTACTGAAATTTAAATAGTATTTAAGAATTTAACAATTAGTTTAAGAATTTAGCAATTGTTTATATATTAATGATAAAGGTGATGTATTGGCATAATACAGTTTCTATATTGGGGTGTCTTAGGCAAACTTATGACTAGCTTAAGAATTATGAAGCAATAGTTGTATTAGAATTTTGGTTAGTACTGTGAAAAAAGGGGGAAACACAGATATCAATAAAAGTATTTTGCTGTGGATATGTGCAAGATAAAGTAGTTTTTATTTGGGTTTTACCGGTTTAGTGGAAGGGGATAAGATGTTTTTAACGGGGCTTTGAAAAAGGAGGTTGTGTCTGCAGTTCATAGTTTTCAGGCAGGGGGTTCCAGATTTTGGCCCTTTATGCGCATTGAATTTTTGTATAGATTTAGTCGGACACGGGGGAAAGTCAAAGAGATGTTTATGTCTGGGATTATGTCTATGGGGCCTGTCACAACGTCAATAAAGGTTTTAGCTCAGGGTTAAAGTTGGAATTAATGGTTCTATAAATGTAAATAGCAAAAGTAAATATGGATGTTCTGAACAGTGAGTAGATTTAGGTCTTTGAAGAGTGGGGTGCTCCCAGCAGGATTGCGATAATTTTTACGCGGTTTTTTAGGTTTTTTTGGCTTTTGGGGGGTATTTGTTGATCCCCTCACAAATGGCATATGAGGTAGGGATAGATGAGTGAGTAGTATAGGGGAGTAGGGCTGATTGTGGTACATAAACCGTATCTTAGAGAGGATCCCCACAGTTTTGGGCACTTTCTTTTTTTATGTTGGGTAAGGGGGCTGAATTTCAGGTGCTGTCAAGGTGAAGGCCCAGGGAATTGCCCGTAATGTTTAGCAATAGGTGTAGTGTTGATCTTAATGTTTAATTTGGGTCATCTGCTCTGTTGCCAAACATAATATAGAAGGTCTTATCAGTGTTGAGTGTAAGTTTATTAGCTGTCATCCATGTTTATATTTTTATTAATTGTCAACAATGGTATTAAGCGTGGCAAAGTTTGTGGGAGATGACATAATTTTTCGTCAGCAAAGAGTATTGGTTTCAGGTGTTGTGAAAATTGGGAAGATCAATGATGTTTAAAAGGAAGAACAGGGGACCAAGGACACTTCCCCCCGGTACTCCGGTGTCTAGTGGTAGTGACGTGGAGGATGTGTCTATTATGAGCATACTGATACCTATTAGTGAATTGGGATTTGGAAATGTCTGCTGATGCATGACCTCTTATTCATAGTGGTCAAGTTTGTGGAGTAGGATGCCGTGGTTTACTGTGTCAGCTTTCCTTAGGTCAATAAAAAGTCCTAATGGATATTCCTTATTTTCGAGTGCTGTGTAAAGCAGGTCTGTATTTAACATTGCATCGTTAGAGTGCTTCATATTGCCTATAGCAAAATTAGCAGGGTTAGGTATGCTTTGTAGTTCTAAACAGTATAATATCTTGTGCACAAGTTTCTCGAAGATTTTGGTTAGCAACGGTAGATTTGATATGGGCCTATAGTTGTTTACGTCTGTGGGGTCACCACCTTTGTGTATTGGTGTAACCCTTGCTGTTATAGGGTGTGTTGGGAAAGTGCTAGTTTCTAATGATTTATTTAAAAGTAATGAAATAGGATGAAAGGACATGAGACAGATGCCCTTGTAAGCAAGAGGGGTAAGGAATTTATTGGACAATTGGGGAACAGGAGGGAGTAAAGTGTGGGGTAGGTAGGCAGGCAAGGTGAGGTTGACAGGAGCGGGAGGATAATGTGAGTCACTGGTGACCACACCATCACCTCTCATTACCACCACACTACTCTGTCCTCTCTCTACCCTAAAAATAAAATATAATAAAATAAATATAAACGCAAAGAATAATAAGAATATAACAGGGACAGTGAATATTACTATTCCGCTCAAACACAGTTTATTTAAGTCCTTGTACAATATATTTGAACAGGAGAACACTATTGGGTTTAGATAAATGGGGATTGTACATATAAGCAGGAGACAGGGAATACAATCAACTGACGAAACAGAATATAACTTACAATATAGTTCAAGGAACAGTTCCACCACAGAACTCAGTCACACTTCTAGCACAGGTCCCAAGACCTGCTCCAGCGAAACTCTGCCCAGTGTCTCCAACAGTCTCCTCCAGGGCTCTACAGCAGCTCTCCCAGAGCTCTGCACACGGCAGCCGCTCTGCTGGGAATCTAGGAGTGCCCAGAGCTCTGCACACAGGCCAGAGCTCTGCCCAGATGTCTCCAGCCAGAGCTCCGCACACAGGCCCAGAGCTCTGCCAGAATCTCCAGCCCAGAGCTCTGCACACAGGCCCAGGCTCAGCCAGAGATCCTCTCCAGCCCAGAGCTCCGCACACAGGCCAGGCTCCGCCAGGGTCACCTCCTCTAGTTGTTCCCTCGGCCTTACTCATCGTCCTCCAGCATCCCCCCAATGAGGAGTGCACCATGTGCTGACCTGGCCTTCGACCTGGCGCTAGTCCAAAAGACAGGCCTGAGGCCTTAAATGCAGAGGCGTGTCTGACAGCTATTTACGAAGGGCAGGTGTGGCTGCTAGGTGAACCTCACAACACACTGACTGCATCATCCACATACTATCCCCAAGTTTAAAATATCTGAGAACTAGGACGCTGTCCTAAGTTATTAGACTATTTTAATCTACAAACCCTTAATCATATTACAATACAAAGACAAAATTACACATAACATAATATAAAAAAGTATTCAACTACATATATTTCTGTCAGCCTTTTCAACTACCACAAGGCAGCATAATCAGTACACCTACGCAGGTGACCGGCGCCTTGATTGCTCTCTGGTGCAAAGCCTCCCACCACCCGTCATTTCTCCTTAAAACTAATATCTGGCTCCAGTGCCTTCCTACTTCTACTAGAAATTCACTAGCCGGTACTAGTCACCCTCCTTTAACCATTGGGCCAAACCTCTCCTAGGCTTCTCTGGCGTGGAGAAAACTGCTCCAAGCAGGTTTGCATTCTTTCAAGTAACTGCAACTGGACCACATCGACCACCAAGGTGCATTTTCAACACTTCATACTTCAACATCTGAAGAAAATCGAGATAGGGCAAGCACCTCAGCTAAGACCCACCATTGTCTATACTACTAGGATTCACTGGCCTCATAAAACAAGGTAGACATGATCACTTGACCATTTCAAGGTCTCTTATTCCACCGTGCCACTAACACTTCTGGCAAGTCAGAGAAGGCTGAACATCTCACACTCCTTAATTGTCTCTCATGGCTGGCAGGACATCTCCCATACTGGTCGTACAGGGTGGCCAGCATGGCCAACGCCATCTCCACTACCACCAGCAGCACGCTGGTCCCAGCAGCCGGAGTCCATCCCCACGGTTTTGCTTCCTTCCACATCTCCGAGGATGGCAGCTCTTCTCATAGTAGATTCTCCTGTCCTGGCACCAGACAATCTCTCGTACACCACTGCAGCATCACGGCCATCATCGTCCTGAGCTAGGCAGCATCGCGGCATCACAGCACTGCTGCAGCATCGCATCACGGCTACAGCATCGCCAGCATGACCCCAGCATCGCCCAGCATGGCCATAGCGTCGCAGCATGGCTACAACGCTCGCAGCACGGCCCCAACATACATGCAGCACGGCCACACCATCGCAGCATGGCCATAGCGTGGCAGCACGACGCTGCATCGCACAGTCCCCAACTGTCGCCCAGCACGGCCACAGCATCTCAGCGTCACAGCACGGCAGGCAGCAGCACCGCAGCCAGTCTCAGCACAGACAGCATCAGACAGCTAGCTCAGTAAACCGCAGCATCATAAGCAGCGGCCATCAGCAGTAGCAGGCTAGGGTCAGATGCTCGAGGTGAGTGAGGTCACTTCTGGTCATTAACAGAGGTGGTCACTCATCCTGGCAACTGCGGATAACTTGCGGCCAGTGGGTGATGGTCTAGGCTGAGTTGGCTACCCACTACAATGGATGACAGACCAGGGCAGCAATACAGCAACTGGGCACATCAGCTGGATGGCTGGGTACATCAACTGGGTGACTGGACACCTCCCAGCTGGGTGACCATGAGCCAAAGCTCTTCAATGGGTGACAGTTGTGGATGATTCTTCCAAGGCGGGCTGGGTGACTGGGTGACTTCTCGTTTCTCTAGCAATATTCAATTTGACCAGTAATTGCATCCCACAAAGTCTCACCCAAACATAACCTCCACCATTTATCCCAAACCAACACACAACTCATCAAATATATTATTACAGCCACAATTACTCAGACCATAGGTCAAAAAAAAGATCCTTGGGTCACTTGGATTATAATATCACTGATATTTACTTGAACTTTACACACACAAAAATATGGTAGCAAATGGTAGCATAACACAAATATAACCGAGCAGTCAAAAGGCACACGGGGACTGGTTCCTACTGCAAATAATAAGAACACCACCTTAGACACCATGTCATGTAGGGGTAAGGCTCTGGGCTGGAGATTCTGGCAGAACTCTGCCCAGTGTCTCCAACAGTCTCTCCTCCAGAGACTCCCCACGGCAGCTCTCTCCCAGGCTGCACAGCGGTAGCCGCTCTGCTGAATCTCGTGCCCCAGAGCTCTGCCCAGATGTCTCCAGCCCAGGCTCCGCACACAGATGAGCTCATGAATCCTCCAGCCCAGGCTCTGCACACAGGTGAGCTCAGCCAGAATCTCTCAGCCCAGGCTCCACCACTGAGCAGGCTCCTTGAATCACCTCCTCTGGTTGTTCCCTCGCCTTATATCCAATGCTCCAAGCATCCCCCAATGAGGGTGCACCATGTGCTTTGACCTGACCTTCGACCTGGCTGAGTCCAAAGACAAAAGACCCACCAGACCTTAATCCAAGAAATATCTGACAGCTCTTTGAAGAGCAGATGCTGAAACACTTCAGGTAGACCTCACAGCACACTGACTACATCACACCTAATTTATTTTTAAGTGACTTCGGTCTATCATGGTACGACTTCAGTGGGTTCAGTAGGTGCAAAGATGGGGAGGATGGGAGACCCATCTAGGTAATCACTTGCTCGGGCATTGGTATCTGGGATTTTACTGGCAAGATTTGATCCTGTGGTTGAGAAGTCATTTATCTTGTTTACTGTATCAATAATTTGTAGTGATGTTTGGTTGGTTTTAGTTAGGACAATATCCTAGTTTTTTTCAGTTTGTGGGTGCCCATAATCTGAGAGTGTTTTCCAGGTCTTTTTATATCTCCTCTTGTTTCAGTGAATCTGCTGGAGTAGTACAATTGTTTGGATTTTTTATTAGTTTGGTGAGAACTGATGAATAGTGTTTAATAAGAAGCTCCTTATGTATGAATCCCTGTCTATATTGCTTCTCATATTGATGTTTCTTGTTAATGGATTTTAATGCCGCTGTTGGTAGCCATGGGCAGCCTAGCCGTTTATTCGTAATCTGTTTCATTTTATAGGACAATGTTTGTTGTATAGTCTATGTAATTTAAGCAGAAAGTTGTCTGTCCACTCCTTGATACCCTTGGCATTTTGAGAATTCTATAGCCCAGTCAACCATCTCTAGCTCTGAAAAGTTATTTATTGATGCCTGGTCATGAATTAAATGAAACACTATTGGTGTATTCTAGAGGCGGTTTACTAATGTTTGTTAAGAGGAAGGTGGGGTGACAGTCTGTGGTGCTGTCTGTTATTATCCCCGATTTAAGGGGCTAGGATATTGGTCCGTATATGTTAGAATAATGGTTGTAGCTAGTCTCATTAAGCCTAGTTGGTTTGGTTATTGTTAGTATGAGAAGTGTGTTGTTCATATTGTTTATGAAATCAGTTACTGGCTGGTCATCTGGTTGGCCAAGGTTGAAGTTGAAGTCTCAGCTAAGATAAGGTGAATTGTTTGTTCAATTGGTTGTTTGTTATTTAGCATTTTTAGTTGATCACTAAAATTTGGGATGTTTGTATGAGGCATCGGTAAATGAAAAGCCGGATTGTTATGGGAGTCTTGGGTTTTGTGCAGTAAAATTAGCAAAAATATATTCTCCATATTCATCATTATAGCAAGTGGTGTCACAACAGAATATTTCATTAGAGTAATGGTGCAATACCACCCCCCGCTTGATGTGGTCTGCAGTTGTGTATTGCTGTGTGTATCCTGGCAGCGAGTAGATATCTATTGTATCCTGCTTAAGCCAGGTTTCAGTAAGGACAATACATGTGAAGGTTGTCTTTAGGGAACCAAAGGAGGGCAAGGAGGTCATCATAGTGTTTGCTTAGGATCGGACATTGTAGTTAAGAACTGTTATACTTTTAGTAGTGTTTAGGACAGTGGGCTTGTGATGCTGTGTAGTAGAGGCAGTTATTTTCCAGCAAATTTTGAATGGGTGTTTGATTAAATAGGTTTAGATCAGGTCAGGCAGATCATTCATCATTTAGGTTAAATAGTAATTTTGTTATATCATGTATAGTGTGGTGAGTTATAGTACTGATATCTGTAGTAAGGATGTTTTGGTAAGTATACATGCACATTGGTGTTAAAATAAGTATAGTAACATATAAACATAATGGACTTGGTATTGGTATGTATTAAGCTAGTATGAAATAAAAATTTGTGGATATAAACTAATAAGATACAATTACTAGAAGCAAGAGTAGCACCAATGAGTTTGGTATTGTTTATGTATTAAGCTAGAATGAAATAAGTACAGTAAAATTAAAAAAAAATTAGATATAAACTAATAAGATAAAATTACTAAAATAAGATGGCACCAATGAGCTTGGTATTGGTTATGTATTAAAAGCTAGAATGAAATAAGAGTATAGTAAAAATTAAAAATTTAGACATAAACTATTAAAAGTTTAAATTACAAGAATTGGGTAGCACCAATGAGTTTGGTGTTGGTTATTTAATAGCTAGAATGTAATTAGGTAAACTAGATATTACCTATATTAACAAGATAATAAGGTAGTTATAAGATGGCTATAGAGTAAGTAGCACCAGACTGTTACTTATAATTGCACTAGAGAATAGTTGCAATAGATATAAAAGATATAATACAGGTTTATATAAAAGTATAATAAAAAATAAAGAGGGGCAAATGGCATACAGTGAAATATTAAAATAAGTAAAATGGGATATTTGCCACAGGTTATTAAAAAATATAATTGGTTAAGATAGGGCAATGATATTGTAGCTGTATATGGAAGCTTGGATCTTTGGCAATGATAGGTTAATAGAAATAAGGTATAAAATAAGATTGAGCAAAGATGTATAAAATGGGCAATAATAATTTTAAAATAAAATTGTGCAATAAAGTTTGAACAATAAGGAATTTTGTAGTTATCAAATACAAATTAAGACTATGAGGTAGAATGGTAGTTTAGTTACAAAGTGAAAATTTAATGGTAAAGAGGGTATTAGAATTTTAGCGAACAAAATTTATATTGATTCATAACATTCATATATATATATATATAAATATATATATATATATATATATATATATATATATATATATATATATATATATATATATATATATATATATATATATATATATATATATATATATATATATATATATATATATATATATTATATATATATATATATAATATATATATATAAAATATATATAATATATATATATATATATATAATATATATATAAAATATATATATAATATATATATATATATATATATATATATATATATATATATATATATATAAATATATAATATATATATATATATAAAATATATATATAATATATATATATATAATATATTTTTTTTTCAACAAGTCGGCCGTCTCCCACCGAGGCAGGGTGACCCAAAGAAAGAAAATCCCCAAAAGAAAAAACTTTCATCATCATTCAACACTTTCACCACACTCATACATAATCACTGTCTTTGCAGAGGGCTCGGGATACTACAGAAAAAAAGTCCCTCCCAGCGTCACTATCTCAGCCCCCCCCTTTTTAAAAGGCAGGCATTTACTTCCCATTTGGACTCAAGTCCAACTAAATCAATTAATTTTTTTCCCCCGAATCCCTTCACACTATGTTACCCGCTCACCCCCAAAAGTCGCGTCCAAAAAACCATTCGTCTCCATTCACTCCTATCAAACCGCTCACACTTTTTTTGGAAGTCCAAGCCCCTCCCCAAAAAAAACCCCCCTTCCCCCCCCTTCCCCTCCAACCTTTTCTGGGGCTCCCCTCCCCCCCTTTTCCCTTTCCCCTACAGATTTAAGCCTCCAAGTCATTCTTTTGATCCATTCTCTTTGACCAAACCACCCCCAAAAACCCCCCTCTTCAGCCCTCTGACAAATATTTTTAAATAACTCCACCCCTTTCCCCCTAATTTCCTTTTTCCCCAAATTTTTATAATATTTCCCCACACATTGCCCCACAGGACATTCCACTGCCTCCAGCCTCCTCCTCGCCAGCATTTGCAACCCAGATTCACCCCCAAAAAGAGTGTTGGTACCATATATTTTTGCATTCCTTCTTTGCCCCCCTGGATAACGTTTTTTGTCTCCACAGATACCCCAATACCACTCATTTTTTTTTCCCTTTTTTTAATTTATTTTAACCCCCCTCCTTCATAAACCCATCTGCTGAAAATCAACTCCCAAATATCTGAAAACATTTACTTTTCCATAATCCCCTCCAATGTGATATCCAATTTTTTTATATTTAAATGTTTGATACCCTCTCCCCTTTCCTTATCTATGTTCACTTTTTTAAAAATTTTTCCACACACTCTCCCAAACTCGTCCACAACCTTTTCAACCCTTTGAACTCCCCTAAGCACAAATTATCAGCAAAAAAATAAACTTTTTAACTCCCCCCTTTTCATTTAATTCTCCAAATTTAACCCACCCCCTCCCCCCAAAACCCTAGATTTTCTTTTTAAAAAAACCCTCATAAAATATTAAACAACCATGGTGACATTACAAAACCCCCGCCCCGCCCCCTTTTTTTTTACCGGGGAAAAAATTCCCTCTCTCCACACCCCTAACCTGAGCCTCCCCATCCTCAAAAACCTTTCCCCCCTTTCCCCGAAATTTTCTACCTATTCCATCTTTTCAAATTTACATTGCCCCCTTAAACCCTTTTTATCAAAAAAACCCTTTTTTAAAAACCAAAATGAATAAAAACTTCTTACCTTTTTTTTAAAAAATTTTTCACATATATGACTGTAAACATTTTTTTCCACACATCCCCCCCCACTCTAAAACCTTTCCCTTTTCTTTTTGAACCCCCCTTCTTTTTTACCTCTAATTTTTTTTAATAAAACCCCTTTAAAAAATTTTCCGGGATCCCCCAGAAAAAATTTTTCCCCCAAAAATTTTTTCACTTTTTTATCCCCCTTCCCCTTTTTATAAAGGAACTATCCCTGTCCAACCCGGGGACCTTCCCCTTTTTTCTTTTTAAAAAAAAAATACCAACCACTCCAGCACTATACCCCCCTTTTCTTTTAACATTTCTGTCATGATTCCGTTTAATTCCAGCTGTTTTTCCCCCTTTCATTTTTTCTTTAAAGCCCCCCGCACCTCCCCCACACTCACATCCTGCTCTTCTTCCCTTTTCCCCCAAAGGATTGAAATTTCCCCGGCCAGTACATGAAATTTTCGCCCCCCCTTTTCATTGACATTTAAAAGTTCCTCAAAAAATTCCCCCATCTAAAACCCCAAAAACCCCCCGCCCCCATCTTTTTAACTCCCCCACTTTTTTTTTTAACTAAAATCCATTCGTTCCCTAGGCTTTCTTACCTTGTTTATTCCTTAAAAAAATTTTTTTTTTTTTCAGCAAAATTTTTTTTACAGAGCCCCCCCCATTCTTTTATCCCTTTCTTTTGCACTTCCCCCCACTGTAATGAAGCAAATCAGCCCCCCAAGCATTATTTATGTAAGGGTGATAAATATTAGTTGTGAAAATTTCAAAAAAATGTCCTCACTTATATTTCTTTCTATATCCTTATCTATTTACCATGTATAGTTCCCCCAACTGGGAAAGAAAAAAGCTGTTAATTAACCCAAGAAATGTATTTGAACTGTGATTATCTTTTTTTTTCTGTTTGCCTGTTATTGGGGGGTTCCAATATGTTTTTTCTAAATTTTTTTTTAAAACCCCCAATAAGGGGGAAAAATTAATTTTCTGTGTCTGATTATTTTTTTAGTATTAGTATTCATTGTAATAATTTTTGTGAGTAGGGGAAAAAAGGTTTATGGGGGGAAATTGACCTTCTTTGTGAAATTTGAAAAAGTTTGTGTCCCCCGGGGAAAAGGGGGGTTTGATTCAAAAAAAGGGGGGGGGGCCCTGGAAAGTTCCCATGACCACTCTCACACCCCTTTTTTAACTTAAAAGCCTT
>WNWK01048644.1:0-13477 GCA_009830355.1 Cherax destructor | reverse complement strand
CTGTCCACCTTAATTTTCCCCATTAAACTTTTTTCCAAGTTAATTTATAAATTGCACCATTTTCCCTTAGTATTTTTAAATTTTAAAATCAAATATAAATTTTAACATTAAATTTTAATTAAAAAATCATTAAATTGAAAATTTTTCCCACACAGATTTGTATTAAAATAAAATTGGCCCCTTAAACGATCTTAACCTTTTCCCAGGAGCTAGCCCTTTCCCCAAAAAAAAGGGGGTTATTCGAAACCTTTTTTCCCCATAAGAAATAAAAAATACAATTAATCCTTTCCCAGACACCCAAAAAATATTCAAAAAAAATTAAATTTTTTTACATACAGGGGGTTTGGGTTTTACATACAGAAAAGAAATAAATACTACATACAATATTAAATTTAAAAATAAATATTGAAATAAACTTTTAAAATAACATTTGCTTTACTTTATTGAAGAGACTTGCTGGCACCTGGAAGATAGGGAGGAGGAAAATAGGGGGAGTTAGTTTTAAAAAGGGAAACCCCCCCAAAAAGGACTTCAGGAAAAACAAGCCCCTCTCGGGGGTTATTTCCCCTTTTTTTTATTTTAATGCCACTAGGACCAGCTTGAAGTCACTGAACTCTTCTTAGAAAAATAACTGTCCGGGAGTCCTCCGTTTCTAGCGCCTGTTTAACATTTTCCTGAAGTGCAACATGGCTCTGTCACTGAACTGGTTGCACAGATGGCTCATTTCAGCTTGCTCGGGGTGGTTTTGTTAAACAAATGTCTGCAATTCAACCCCTTTTGAACACATGCCCCCAACCCGGGAAAGGCACCTCCTTCCCCCCCTCTTTCTCCTCCTGTGAAGCAATAACCTCAGCTCTGGTCTCATGCTGTTTGTTCCCCCTTCCAGCTCTTCCGCTCTTCAGTTGTTAGTTCTACTCGGGTCCCCCACTAACTCTTCCACACCCCTCACCACTCACCCCCAACCCCAGGCTGTTCCCCAATGCCACAATATCTTCCACAACGGGCCCGGGGTCGGCCTAAAATTTCCCCAAAAATCCTTTTTTAAACAAAATCTGGCCACAGGGGGTCTCCAAACAGAGTTCAAAGTCCTGGAAGTCACTCCTCCCAAGCATTAACTAAAAAGGCCTATGCAATGCATGATATTAAGTGATCTTTCCAGAACTCTCTTAGGGTCAATGCAGAGGCTGAGGTTACATAAAACACCTTTGAAACAATGCTTTGGTGTACAGTTTCTTGAATTTGGGAAATGACCTGCTGGTCCATGGGCGGGATGAGAGGAGTGGTTTTAGGGACAAAAAATTCACTGTGATAAAACTAAACTTATCAGAAAAAAAGTCCATCCAAGTTGGAGGATGAGCAGTACCAGGAGGCACTTGGGGGCAATTTTTTTTCCAGGAGGTTTTTTGGCCACAGGGGCCAAACACTGCAGTCAACCTTTCCCACAAAAAAGTCCTTAGTGACCCATGATTAGTGTTACCCTTTAATGCACACACAAATTATTCCTGTTAACATTGTTTTTTTTGAAGGCTCTGGGATTTTCTGAGTGATACACCAGAAAAGGGGCTTCACTTTAAAATCCCCACTGGCATTGGCACACAACATGACAGTTAGCCTGTCTTTCATAGGCTTGTGTCCTGGCAGTGCCTTTTCCCTGAGTAATGAAGGTCCTCTTTGGCATTTTTTTCCCAAAAAGAGGTTTGTTTCATCACAATTAAACACTTGTTGGGGCCCCGAATTTTTCAGTGTCTATAAACCCCCTTTGGGAATTCCTCAAAAATTTTTTCAGCTCCCGTTTGTCTGAGCTGGTTTGCCTCCCATGCCTCACAACACTGTGTATGCCACTACGTTTTTTAAACCCCTTTCGGGGTTTGGCCGACTAGTCGGCTTACGTGGGGGGGTTTTACGACAAAGGCCGGGGAAAATTTTAAAAACCTTAAAATTTAAAGGGGGGAAAAAGGTTGTTAGGCCAAAAGGTGAGAGAATGGGGTCTGCGGGTCAGTGTGCACAGTGGGAAAAAAAATGGGGAGCCAGTGGTGCATTGGGGGAATGCCATGTTAGTACCCCTTGTCCACCATGCCTCACAGTAAGAAACTCCTCACTCCTCGGGGGTTGGAAACATTTTTTTTCCCCAGTGACGGGCCCTAACAGTGATGGGAGTGTCAGTGATGATGACTTTCAAGGTTTTGAGGAGGTTGTGCCCGGCTTGGACCATAATACCGGTAATATTGGGGGAAAAACCCCCGGGCGACCCTAAAGCCTTAAACCCTCCAGTGCTGTGGCATCTTTTTTCCCATGTGCTGTTGTCCCCAAAACGAAAGAGGAAACTTTTTATTTACTAATATTCAGGACTCTGAGGGAGCAATGGTGATGATGGATAGTGAATATGAACTCCAAGCTCTTCAAAACAGCCCCCAGTGGAGGGGGGTGGAATTTTCCCCCAGTAAACGTCAGTATAAAAGACGGTATATGCGCTCTGGTGGGTGCCATATGCTGTTCCAAGGGGAAGGAGTACATCCTGGGCGTACAACAGGAACAGATAGTGAAAATGAAGATGATAGTGCTGAAATTGGGATAAAAAATGTTTTACATCTGGTAGTGGTGGTGGTGCCAGGCGTGAGGCACCAGCAGGGGACCATGCTGGTACCGGGGGGGACTCACCAGCCCTAAAACAAAGGCAACCTCACCCCACAACCACAACCTCCACCCCCAAAACCCACCTGCAATATCCAGTACCCACCAGCAGCCCGCACATGGGATTGGCAGGGAAGCTGACAATTTTTCCCAATCCCCATCTTTTTGATGAAAGTCACAGGGGAATAAACCCCTCTTTTCCCCTTGGGAACAATACCACTGAACTGGAATGTTTCAAGTTATTCTTTGGAACCCCCCGATGGAAAATTGTCAGGAAAGCAACAGATACTATGGTACACCTTGGCAAACACAATACTTTTCACCAAGATCAAAGTCTCACAAGTGGAAAGAGACAACTGTGGCTGAGATATATCTTTTCTTTTTCCACAATAATCTTTTGCCACATGTGTAAAAGGCAAGTCAAATCATCTATTCCCCACAGACCGCCCGATTGTAACACCAGGTTTCAGTGATATAATATCAGTGAATCGATTTTTGGGATTTTTGCGTATGTTACACTTCTCAGACAAAACCAGGCCTGACAGGGAAAAGAAGGTTTATAAGATTAGGAAAAATCTTTCTGTATCTGAAAGAAATTTAATATGCATTTTTTTCCCTTCAGTAAGCTTGTTATTGATGAGTCACTGATTCTGTTCAAAGGTAGACTGTCATTCAACAGTATATACCAAGCAAAAGGAAACGCTTTGGGGCCCCGGTAACACTTCCTAAAAAAAATCCCTGTACTGCTTGCAAAAAAGGCTCAGAAAAGGGGGTTTTTTTGCAATCAAAAAAACCCCCAACAATGCAGAGAATGTTTTATTTTGTGGAATGTAAAACACCACTGTGTGAAATTTTTTAACTTCCACAGGCTGAGAACTTTGAAAATCCCCTGACTATATATCTGTATATAAGTTGAAAATGAAATACAGGGCCCCCGTTAACAATCCGGGGAAACGTAAAATGTAAGTTTTTAAAAATTTAAGTATGTGGAAGTGTATTTTTTGGGGGCGAAACAACCTCGGAATTTTTTTAAGGCTAAATTCCGGAATGGCATTTAGCATGCTTCTGGGGGGGAAGTTTTTTTAACGAGGGCCACTGTAAACATTATTTGTTATTGAAAATTTTTTAAATACATTTTAAAAAAAATATGATAAAAAATTTTTTTCAATATTTGTAATAATTTAGTGAATTTTGAAAAAAAACCAAAATTGGGCTCCAAAGGGCCCTAAAAGTTATTTGAAAAAAAAATTAAAATTATAAAAAAAAACTTCAAAAATAAAAAAAAATTGGGCCCCAACGGGGAATCAGTTTGGGCCCTCAACGGTTCCCCAATTTTTTGGCAACTTTAATCCTCTTTATCGGGGAGTACAGTGGTCCCGGTTTTCGAAAAATTATTTAAACCCAATGCCATTACCAACAAATTTTTTTTTAAAAAAAATGTCACAGGTTACATTTTGACCCCCAAAAAATTGCAACAGCCCCCAAAAACCACATAAATGTTGAGTTTGGAGTGCCAAAACCAGGGGCCCTGGGATTGATAAAAAGTATTTTTGCCCATTGGGGTTTTAAAAAATATCATTTCTAAATTTTTTTTTTTTTTTTAAATTTTTACCCCGGGAAGAGATTCGGGGGCCCGATTTAAAGGGTTAAACCCCTTTAAACCAGCCTCTGCTGGCCCAAAAACCCAGCACTGGCTCCGGCATTGTCTTGAAAAGATCTGCCAACTGCCTTGCCTTTTCACAAATTATTCGGGGAAAAACTATCACCCGCTATCTGTTTTTGATTGATCCCACCCAATAACTCCCTCATCCACTGTTTTATCTTTGTTTTGAAACATATCAACCCCCTTCAACATTTGCTTCTTGATATCTTTTCTTTGCCAGGGTAGTGGCGATAGTAGATTGTTTTTTTCCCTACATCCTGGCAAGCCCCCACAAACCCCCCCATATTTTTCAACAATCTCTTTCTTCAGTTCGATGGTGTTCCTCCTCTCTTTACCACAGGGTCCCCTAGGGAAACTTCTTTTTGGGCCCATGGTGACTTATTTTACAGTGACAATCATAAACCCCCAAAAAAAACACCAAATGATTTTGAATGTTTGAAAGAGCGCTGGGGTTGTTCACTATGAAACAATGCTGGACTGGGATTTGGGAGGAGGGGCCAAGCGCAGAGGGGCGAAGGTCTTGACGTATCCCAACCCGTAAATATCCTACGAAAAATATTGACCATAAAACAACCCTTAACCGAAAAAATCTTTCTGGAAAGATCCTTCCGAGGTCCACTGTACAGAACATGTAATTTCATGCAAAACAATCACAGGAAAGGGTTTTTCATCTTGTATCCCTTTTTTGCAATTTTTTTTTCAAATGTAATTTTTTAATATTTAGTGTTATTGATATCTATTATATAAATGGGCCCCTTTGGTTTTTTAAAAAGCCCCAACTAACAATTTTGTAAGTGTATTTTTGTAAGTGCTTTTGTAAGTGTATTTTTGGGGGTCTGAAACGACTAATCTAATTTACATTTGTCCTTATGGGAACAAATTCGTTCGTAACGCACTCGAACAGCATTCTGGAAAGAATTATCGACAAAAACTGATGGTCCACTGTATTTAATATATTTTTATTTTTATATTGTTAGTTTAAGTTTGCCCAAAATGTTGTGCATAACTAAGAGCCATGAGGCAATTTGATCCCCCAAAACAACCTTCAGATATCCATCAGGTAGCTAAATTATTGCAATTCATGTATCTTGGAAAATAATGCAATAATTATCACACCATTAAAAAAAAAATTCACACCAAGAGATTTTGTGCCTGCTTGTGCAACACTTATTCTATACAGTTTTATTTGCAGTTTTTGTCAACCCATAACATATGGTACTACTGGTATTAATTTCTCTGCTGTTTAGTGTAATTTTATACCCTAACACAAATATTTTTTACTTATAACAGTTGTGATATCTCTAGTAGATTTAAGGCATGCTCAATCAAAATAATTACTTCAACTGTTTGTAATACTGTTACTCAACAGCTAGTGTTCTCTTTCCATAAAGTATCGTTGTCTCACCTTGATGACATTGTTATTAAATAGCCTCCCTTTTAAAGCACTGGTTTAGCGCTTCTTTTGATTATAATAATAATTTTAAAGCACTATGCACAAAGTTTGTTTACTAAATAAATTTGCCATTTAAGACCCTAAATACGTGGGGGAGAAATATAAATACTTAAGCAGTATAATATGGTCCTTTATTGACAATGTTTTGCCCACACAGTGGGCTTTATCAAGTCACAAACAGATCTACCTGGGGAAAAGATACATGAGTATTTATAGAATGGAGTCAGATGGAGAATGCTGGGTCAGGTGGAGAATGCTGCATGACGATCTTCCGATTAGAGTGAAAGAGTGTAGAACCTTGGGTAGCTTTAAAAAGAGATTGGATAAGTATATGAGTAGACCTACTGAAGTGTTCCTCCATTCTAATAGAAGAACTGGGAAATGGAAGGCAATTGGATTCTATCAAAGGAAAGAAGAGGGTGGCTTAAATTCTTTGGATTGAACCCTCTTTTACAGTGGTTATATTGTACAGTAAATAATTTGTAGATAATTCTTGAAGACTGATGGTTTTACTCCTGAGCAAAATATTAAAAATTTAAATTCATTATACAGTGGACCCCCGAGCAACGAACACCCCGGAAATCGTACAATTATGTAAGTATAATATTGTAAGTCCTTGTGGAAGTGTATTTTTGGGGGTCTGAAATAGACCAACCTACGTGACATTATTCCTTAAGGGAGTAAATTCGTTCGGTAATGGCACTTGAGCAGGCTTCTGGAATGAAGTTTTTCGTTACTGGAGTCCACTGTACAGTGGACCCCGGTATTCGTGATTTATTAGTTCAGAATGCTGTTCAAGTGTCGTTACCAAAGCGAATTTGTTCCCATAAGGAATAATGTAAATTAGACTAGTCCTTTTAGACCCCAAATATACACTTACTCACAAAAATACACTTACATAATTGTTCGAGTTTGGAGCATCACGAACACCGGGGGTCCACTGTACTTACTATTTTATAAATACAGTGGAACCCCTGGTTTTCGTACTGCTCCAAACTCGAACAATTATGCAAGTGTATTTTTGTAAGCGCTTTTGTAAGTGTATTTTGGGGTCTAAAAGGACTAATCTAATTCACATTATTCCTTATGAGAGCAAATTCGTTTGGTAACGGCACTTGAACAGCATTCTGGAATGAATTAATTACGAAAACCGGGGTCCACTGTACAGTATACTATAACATTTATGAAAAGCAATAAAAGTGCGGGTCATTTAGTGCTCTTTATAACTTGATTTTTAATCTTGTAATTTTTTTCAGGTTCCTACACTCATTATCTCTGGAGAAGGACCAAGGACTTGGGCATACATCTCGCGATGACTTGTTGAACATTCCCTCATCTCAGCATGTAGAAATACCTGGAGCAAAACACCCAGCTTACCTTGATGATCCCGTTTTATTCCACACACTCTTGTACAACTTTATCAACCAAGTTCATGCCCACAGAGCAATAGCATAATGTATTATCCAGGGAATGTTATGAATACAGTGGTACCTCGACTTACGAGCAGCTCCCAACTCGAACAATTATGTAAGTGTATTTCTGTAAGTGCTTTTGTAAGTGTAATGTTGGGGGTCTGAAACAGATTAACCTAATTTACATTATTCCTTATGGGAACAAATTCGTTTGGTATCGGCACTCAAACAGCCTTCTGAAACGAATTATGCTCATAACTCGAGGTACCACTGTAATTGACAATGACTACCATCTTTAGTGTAAATAACACTTGCTACAAAATATTTTAGCAATTTAATGACTATTAATTTCAAATTTATTACAAAAATAGATCTAGGATAACTTAATTTTTGTATTCATATTTTATTAATAGCCTAATGTGTAAATTTATTTCCACAAAGGTACTATTCAAACAAAACTTTAGTGGAAATATGTAGGCACCAAAGTAATGTACACAGGAACATGCTTAATTTTTTTCCAACCATTAGACCATACTCTCTTGAGCTGGACAATTCATTATATACTGTAGAATGAACAGAATGGTCTCCAGTGACAGGTAATATTTTGTGAAGGGAGTCAGGGAAACTGCTTAGCTGGACTTTAGTTTTAGAGATGAGAAGTACAGTGCCTATTCACTCTAATGGAGATGTTTGGGTTACATTTGCTGTTTGGAGGGACATCTGAACTGTTGTTTCTGCACACTTCTGGCAAGACAGTAATAGTGTGAAGGATGGTAAAAAATTTTTTTGTTCTTTTGAGTCACCCTGCCTCTGTGGGAGATGGCCAGCGTGCTAAAAAAATTAGGAAAAGTACCAAACCCATAGGGGTCATAGTGTGCCTGGGGAATGGGAGGTAGTCAGGTTCAATCCAAGACAGAATATATCCAATGCCTTGGAGTATGAGCCCTCTCTGGTATCAGGGAATCCATCTTAAGGGAATTGAGCAGCTCTGTATGACCCTTGTTGGTTTAGCACTTAGTTTTTATTATAAGAATAATAATAATTGACAGAAACAAAACTATTAAAATGTTACCCATGTTTTATTAGCATGTGAAGTTAAAGAAAATGAGTTTATATTTTGTAGAATGGCATTTCAAAATGGTAATATAACAGGAGTTTGTCAAACAACCCTCACCTTCCTCTTGCTTTAAGTTCTCGATTCCTGGCCATTTCTTGAGTAACTAACATGCTCAAATGCATGTGTTGATGGGTCTGACAATCTATGCAAACACTTAAGAAGCCTTTCCATGTACTCCAACAACTTATTTTGAATACCTCTAGCAACAGATGGGAGTATGTCTAGCTCTTCTCTGTAAAATTACTAAGTTTTATAGTGTGCATCCGCTGTATGACCCGCCCCTCTCAGCTGCCTATATAAAACCTCCCTCTCTCCCTTCTTTCTGTTAGTGTGACTTTGTAAATGGTCCAAGTCGGACCGAAACGTCGTCATAAGCTCCTTTCTTCAGTTGCGGGTTATTTGTGTATAGTATGCATATCAGCGCTATGTGACCCTAGTGGGTTTAGTGCTTAGTTTTGATAATATAGTATGTATTATGTCTGTAGTGAAGGGAGGAGTGGTAGGGTCGTCCAGGAAAGGACGGAGGGGGTAAAAGAGGTTTGTGTGCAAGGGCCTTGGACATACAACAGGCATGTGTGAGCTTGTTAGATAGGAGTGAATGGAGACGAATGATTTTGGGACCTGATGAGCTGTTGGAGTGTGAACAGGGTAGTATTTTATGAAGGGATTCAGAGATGCAGGTTAGCCATACTTGAGTCCTGGAGGTGGGAAGTACAGTGCCTGCACTTTAAAGGAGGGGTTTGGGATATTGGCTGTTTGGAGTGACATCTAAACTGTCATATCTGGGTGCCTCTGCAAAGACTGATTATGTGTGAATGTCAGTGGGAGACGGACGACGTGTTGAAAAAAAAAATGTCTATTCATAAACAGCAGTCATCTGTAGTCTTGCTAGCATCAACAAATTTTTCTGTTCACAGAATGTGTGTCCTCAAGACTTGCAAAAATAAAAAATGTATGTTTTCTACCAAAGTTTACTAAAACACTTAATTACTTATATGCACATTGATCTAAACCTTAAATGTTGCAACCTGTCTTGAATATCCCACTTTGTTTTCTCAAGTAATGCTCTTCATACCACTGCAGATCTTACCACTATCATCTCTTGGAATTGTTGGCTGGGATAAAATTTTGTGTGCCTATTGAAGCTGGGACAAAATAAAACACACTACTTCAATAGCTTTCTAAACAATACTGATGGCTGTCTACCCAGTCCACGCTTAGCCATGCATATTCATGTCATGAGCAGCACAAAAACTCATCATGCAAGCCTCTAAGAGAGGATTGCAAGCACACATTTTCCCACTTTATCCTCACTCCCTAAGAGAAATTACTCTGAAAGCAACAAGTCAATAGGGATGACTATACAGCGAACAATATTGGTGAAAAAAAATGCATAGAGGAGTTATTGAAACATTTTACCTGTGGAACGAGCTTCTTCGGTGCAGGTGAAACATCTCGCTAGTTCCTGTCTGCAGGTGTGCAGTTTTTCATCATTTATTGGCTTTGAGCCATTTGTCTTTAGTATGCAATATTGTTAAACTAGTAAAAAGCTCATTTCACTTATATACATTTGTGTATTGCACATTAGGTTTTATGTAATTTTTGTGTAAGATTTGAAATAAACATGTTTTTAAAGTGAGACTTCTTTTTCATTGTTAAAACAGTCCCCCTACAGTAATATTTATTACGTGGTCTTGTTGAAAACGATATATTAAGAAATCCCTAACTACATGCACAAAGGACTGACTTACTTGAAGGTGGAGAATATGCTACTAGAAATCCCCTGATTCTACCCAAGCAAACCTAGATACCTCTGGTCCCTCTCTTCAAGACACAACATGCTGTGAAGGACTTATTCCTGCAAGTATTCAGATGGTATTAGTATCCCTACCTGCACCTTAACCCTTTCGGGGTCGGTGCCGTACTAGTACGTTTTACGAGCAGGGGTTGGTGCCGTACTAGTATGCTTAATTTCTAGCGGCTTCAAATTAAGCAGGAAACAGCTGGTAGGCCTAGGGATGAGAGAATGGGTCTGCGCGGTCAGTGTGTGCAGTAGGAAAAAAATCGGGCACCCAGTGGTGCATTGTGGGAACACCATTTCAGTACACCTTCTCCAACATGCCTCGCAGCAAGAAACACCTTACTCCTCGGCGATTGGGACACTTTTATTCATCAGTGATGGGGGTGTTAGTGAAGGTGACTTTCAAGGTTTTGAGGCGGTTGTGACCGAAACTAGTGACCATAATACCGGTATAAGTGAGGAAAACCCAGACGACCCACAGCCGTCCACCTCTGGTGCTGTGGCGTTTTGTTCACGGCCAGTTGTACCAGAACGAAGGTGGAAACTCCTATTTTCTAATGTCCCAGACTCAGATGTGAGCAATAACAAAGTGCCCAGCAGCCCTGTGATGGCCTAATCAAGACCCACATAACACTAACATATGTGGATACCCAGAATGATATAAATCAACTACAGTAATCACCCAAAAATACACAAAATCACCAACTAATAGGACTTGTGTTACCACCACCTGCCCCGCTGCCACTGAAGTGATACTCCACAACATTCACCCATTCCACATCGCCTACTATTCATCTGAAGCCACGGTCAATGGCCAAGGGTCATAGCAACAACAGAAGATCCAGTAAACAGCCAAGAACTCCTAACATCCCAGGTGAGAGCAGCATTTCTACAAGGAAAACTTCTCGTACTGCCAGCCAGGCCTCAACCCCCAAACACCTGCACCACCACAACACCCGGCAGACAACAACAATAATGGCCGCTGCCACAGTCCAAGATAACTCTTTCCATGGATTTGATGTCAAGAAGATTAATGACCCAGAGATAGCTAAACTCCTTATGATCCAGAATCAAACAATCACCAAGCTTACACAGGAAATGCAGGAGCTTAAAACCTCCAACGCACAGTATCTCATCAAGATCACAACTCTGGAAGACAAACTAACCACTCTAGAACAACTAAGCAACACCCACACCCAGTCTGTAGACACCATCAACACTCTGAAAGATCAAGTCACCCAGCTGAACAAGAACATCATAGAAGAAAGATCACGAGTGGATCTACAACTTACTGATGTCATCAACAACTTCCAAGACCATAACGACCAACAACAGCTAAGTGACGCTGTTATAGTTAATAGCAAACATCTCCCACCTACAGTCACCCAAGAGACATGCATGGACGCCACCCTACAACTCTTCAAGGACCACCTTAGCATAAACATACGTAGTGATGAACTAAAAGATTGCAAACTGATGGGCTACCAAGCAGGTAAAAAAACAGTGCTATTAAAATTCAATACCAGCTTGCAAAGAAACAACCTACTAAAAACATCCATAACTATGAAATCTGATGTCTATGTGAACGAGTGCCTTACCAAAACAAGACAAAACCTCCTTTATCGTTTAAGAAAATTACGCAATGCCCAAAAAATTCATCAGTGCTTTGTGAGAGATGGTAAAACCGCAGTTAGGAAACAGCCCACTGGGAAGAGGTATTTCGTTGCAACAGAACATGAACTTAAAATATTCCTGAGTGAGGCTGGGTTAACAGAATTAGAATAATATGTAGTAAACCCACTATCCACGATTAGTGTTATGAACCATCTTTAAATTTTGTTCCCAACATTCCAATACCCTCTTACCATTAAATTTTTACCTTTTGTTCCCCAAAATTCCAATACCCTCTTACCATTAAATTTTTACCTTATACAGTGGAACCCCGGCTTACGATGTTATCATCTTACGTTATTTTCGGTAACCGATATTTATAACGTAAGAAATTTGTTTGTGACTTACGATGTTTGCTTCGTTTACCGACATTCGTACCGGACGTGTCCGCTTGGCGCCCAGCTGAGCGCGCACTCCAGGGAGCGTCAGTGCTATTGTTTACAAGCGAGAGCGACCACCCACCCACACCCACGCATTCATACCAGTATATTGTCATTATTCCACTGTTTTTAGTGCTTGCAACTGCTAAATAAGCTACCATGGGTCCAAGGAAAGATCCTAGTGCTAAGCCTGTGGTAAAGAATGTGCAGGGAGTGAAGCATTTATGCAGGGAGTGTAGCATTTATGCAGGGAGTGTAGCAGGCATGCAGGGAGTGTAGCAGGCATGCAGGGAGTGTAGCAGGCATGCAGGGAGTGTAGCAGGGATGCAGGGAGTGTAGCAAAGATGCAGAGAGTGTAGCAGGGATGCAGGGAGTGTAGCAGGGATGCAGGGAGTGTAGCAGGGATGCAGGGAGTGTAGCAAGGATGCAGGGAGTGTAGCAATGATGCAGGGAGTGTAGCAAGGATGCAGGGAGTGTAGCATGGATGCAGGGAGTGTAGCAGGGATGCAGGGAGTGTAGCAAGGATGCAGGGAGTGTAGTAGGCATGCAGGGAGTGTAGCATTCATGCAGGGAGTGAAGCAAAGATGCAGGGAGTGTAGCAAGGATGCAGGGAGTGTAGCAAGGATGCAGGGAGTGTAGTAGGCATGCAGGGAGTGTAGCATTCATGCAGGGAGTGAAGCAAAGATGCAGGGAGTGTAGCAAGGATGCAGGGAGTGTAGCAAGGATGCAGGGAGTGTAGCAAGGATGCAGGGAGTGTAGTAGGCATGCAGGGAGTGTAGCATTCATGCAGGGAGTGTAGCATTCATGCAGGGAGTGTAGCATTCATGCAGGGAGTGTAGCATTCATGCAGGGAGTGTAGCATTCATGCAGGGAGTGTAGCATTCAAAGAAAAAGGCCAGTAACCCCAGAAAAGAACTTGGTACCTGCAGTGTTAATGGAAGGGGATTCCCTTCCAAACACTAGCATACTACTCCACCTTCTCCTCCTCCACACATCAACAACTCTTCAATTAATGTAAGTGACATGTTATTGTTCAATATTTGCATGTGTATTTAGGTATTCTTTATTAAATTATTTATTATTTAATGTCAAAAAGTTCTAAAAATATTTTATTTAACTACTTTTGAAGTCTTGGACGGATTAAATTTATTTCCATTATTTCTTATGGGGAAAATTGATTCGTTTTACGATTGTTTCGCTTTAAAATATGCCCTCTCTGACGGATTAATATCGTAAGTCGGGGTACCACTGTATCCAACTACCATTCTACCTCATAGTCTTAATTCTACCTCATAGTCTTAATTTGTATTTGATAACTACAAAATCCCCTTATTATTCAAGCCTTATTG
>WNWK01048643.1:0-13478 GCA_009830355.1 Cherax destructor | reverse complement strand
TTCTTCCCGTGTCTCTTGATTCCTATAGGATTCCTTTAGTTTTAATTCGATGTTTGCTATTTCTCTGACTAGTGTCTCCCTACGTATTTCAGAGATATTGGCTCCTGTAGCCGCTCCGTTATTCTGTGCCTTCGCATGTATAGGAGCGCCTCTCTCTTTCCAGTTTGCATCTTCTCCTCCTTTTCCTTAAGGGAATTTGCCTTGAGCAAACCTCAAGTACCACAGAGTTAATTTGTTCTAGACATAGGTTGGGATCCGTGATGCTTAGGCAATCTTCCCAGTTTATATCATTTAGGACTTGGTTTACTTGGTCCCACCTTATGTTTTTGTTATTGAAGTTGAATTTGGAGAAAGCTCTCTCACGGCTGATCACATTTTGTTGATCTGGGGCTCCCGCATGCATGTCTGGACCTCTATTATGTTGTGATCTGAGTATATTGTTTTTGATATGATGACAATTCGTATCAGATCATCATTGTTGGTGAAGATGAGGTCCAGCGTATTCTCTAATCTTGTGGGCGCTACTATTTGCTGGTTTAAGGTGAACTTGGTGCAGAGATTTAAAAGTTCATGCATGTGTGAATTTTCATCTGAGCTGCTTCCTGGTGTTATCTCTGCTACCACACTGTTTGCAATGTTCCTCCATTTTAGGTGCCTGAGGTTGAAATCCCCCAGTAGCAAGATGTTGGGGGCAGGAGCTGGAAGATTTTCCAGACAGTGGTCAATTTTCAGAAGCTATTCCTGGAATTGTTGGGACGTTGCATCCGGAGGCTTGTAGACAACCACGATGACCAGGTTTTGATTCTCGACCTTTATTGCTAATACTTCAACTACATCATTTGAGGCATTTAGTAGTTCTGAACATATAAGTGACTCTGTAATATACAGGCCAACCCCCCCTTTTTGCCTGTTCACTCTGTCATACCTGTATAGGTATGGGGTGCATAATAAATATATTAAACTAACTATCAGTATACATCATATGTTTGTATGTATTTAAGTAACACCATATATTTTTATTAGATGTTGTAGGTTTAAACGATATTGAAGTGAAGCATGTCGTTTTTTTCTCAGTAATAAATTTGACTTACTCTTTCAGTTGCTGGATATTGTGGGATTGTTATGTGCTGTCTACAACGTCAGGGTCAATGGTCAGTACCCTACATACAACTTTTTTTTTTTTTAAAGAACTTGTGATTTTTATTAATAGGACTGAAATGTTTTCTTACATCACCAAAATACTTAATGTGAGGATTATTATTATTATTATAATAAAAAAGAAGCGCTAAACCACAGGGGTCATACAGCGCACTTAATGTGAGGAAAGAATTAGATATACCTGTTGTTGGTGATAGAATACGTGAAATTAGTGCCATGATAGGAATAAAACTACTGCCTTATCGCAACAATATTGTCTCTAGATAATCACTAGAACATAATTCAATGGACAAGTGACAAGATGGTCTCACATAACAGCCAATCACATTAAAATGTTTGGACTACATAAACATTATTATGCTATGAAATTGACAGCATTTTTTACCACCCTGGTAGATAATAGTTACCTAACCTCCTAATAAATTAATTATAGACAATCCTCGTCTTCGAGTACGTACTATTTAAGTACTGTTACCTTAAACCAGCTTGATGGTACTATGATGCGTGCGGCCAACAGTAACAGCCTGATTGATTAGGCCCTGATCCACCATGAGGCCTGGTCACAGACCGGGCCGCGGGGGCGTTGACCCCCGAAACCCTCTCCAGGTATACTCCAGGTATAGAGGTGTATTAGAATTAATACCTGGGCTTCCACCTTACCAACTGATCTCTTTGCTGTACTATTTACTCTCCAGCTTGTGGAAACTAAGACCTCACAGTTTAATAATAAGTGACTCTCTTTCCTCATTACTTGATTTAAATAACCCTGAGACCTGAATGATGCATGCTTGTGTATGAAGCAACACACGGATATATGAACATAAATTATTTAAAAAAACGGATTACAGTCAAGCGTTTGTTGATTCCCTTTTACACAGACCTCCAGGAGCTGAGCAGGGATTAAATAAAGTTTTAAAAATATCAGAAAAGAACTAGCAAATGAGTGCCCCGTGGCCTGGTGGCTAAAGCTCTCGCTTCACACGGAGAGGGTCTGCGTTCGATTCCCAGCGCGGGTAGAAACATTGGGCGGTTTCTTTACACCGGTTGTCTATGTTCACCCATCAGTAAAATGGGTACCTAGGAGTTAGTCGACTGGTGTGGGTCGCATCCTGAGACAAGGACCTAATTTGCCCGAAATGCTCAGCATAACAAGCGGCTTTCTATATAGTGGTATGTCATTGATGTCAGCTAGGACTGTATACCATGTACATGTACTTGTAGTAAATAAAGATATTATTATTATTATTATTATTAAAATAGAACTATACAAATAAAAACTTGAAGATCAATTGTCCTTCATAATGAAATACGTCAAGTTAAACATATTTGTGGAGAAAGAAACAAGGTAGTAGTTTGCAAGATCCTACAGCTAGAGTAAGACTAGGCAGTGTGTAGAATGTAGATAGACAGGGACATCCACTGGAATACCATATCAAGCATCAAACTTATAGACACCTCTATGCAAGCCCTACATGATGTAGCAAAACACTTCACTGATATTGATAAGATATCTGAAATCTTCAGACTCGACATTTTGTGATGAATAAATGAATGGTTTTTGAAGGGACTGCAACCCAATAATGACAAATGTTTTAGTGGTAATAAGGCATGTTTTTGAAATTGTTACTACATTTTATATTATACTCATTACCTTTATGAAGAAATTGTAATATATATAAATTGACTAGTATTTTTTTGTGATGTAACTATGCCCGGTGGAATCTGATAATGACCCATTGTGACCTAATCCTGTTTTTTTCGATTCCGCTGATAGGATGATTATGAGGTGCACAATAAACTAGCCGCTCAGGTGACACAACAGACCTACACAGAATATGACATTCCTGAAGGGACATATTAGAGGGAAGGGGGTAAGGAAATCATGTTTATCTGGACTCTTGTGATTTTAAATCGGATGTTTTGTACATGAGTTACGCGGCATCCCGTCGCCTGGCCAGCAAGTGATGGGAGAAGGGGCAAGAAAGTTAGGGAATGCATCAAGAAAATCGAAGAGCTAGTGTGTAAAGTATGTAACTGAGGCAACTGACGTGTCACCAACACCAGCAGCATTGAAGAGGACCAAGCATCTGGGACTACAGCCTCCCTCCCCCTCCTCTGATAAGTCACGCAGGGAGAACACGCACACACTGCCTGCACGCAGCAACAAAGTAAAACATACGAAATAATGGGGATCACAATTTTACAACTTAACATCGGACACTTCTTCAACAACCGCTACCTCCTAGAAATTGAACTTTGCAATCACAACCAGAATATCCTTTTGAATGAGATAACTGCCAGACCAGATCAACATAAGCTGCGTGCTTGCTCAACGCTCGAGAAATCTAGATTACTCCACATCGGGGGTTGCTGTTTTGGTGAAAGAGTAGTAGTCAACAGAGTAAAGTCTGAGGCAGCTACTGTGAAAAGCTCTGTTCCACAAGGCACAGTACTTGCTCCCATCCTATTCCTCATCCTCATATCAGACATTGACAGGGATATAAGCCACAGTGCCGTGTCTTCCTTTGCAGATGACACCCGAATCTGTATGACAGTGTCCACCGTTGAAGACACTGCAAGACTCCAAGCAGACATAAACCAAATCTTTAAATGGGCTGCAGAAAACAATATGAAGTTCAATGATGAGAAATTTCAATTACTCAGATACGGAAAACGTGAAGAAATTAAAATCTCATCGGAGTACAAAACTAATTCCAACCACACAATAGAGCGAAAACTAATGTCAAAGACCTGGGAGTGATCATGTCAGAGGATCTCACCTTCAAGGACCATAACAATGTAGCAATTGCATCTGCTCGAAAAATGACAGGATGGATAATGAGAACCTTCAAAACCAGGGATGCCAAGCCCATGTTGACACTTTACAGATCGCTTGTTCTATCTAGGCTGGAATATTGCTGCACACTAACTGCACCTTTCAAGGCGGGTGAAATTGCTGACCTTGAAAATGTGCAGAGAACCTTCATCGCACGCATAAGTGCGATAAACCACCTCAACTACTGGGAACGCTTGAAGTTCCTAAACCTGTACTCTCTAGAATGCAGGGGAGAGATACATTATTATATACACATGGAAAATTCTCGAGGGCTTAGTACCAAACTTGCACACAAAAATCACTCCGACGAAAGCAAAAGACTCGGCAGGCGATGTAACATCCCCCAATGAAGAGCAGGGTGCCACTAGCACGTTGAGGGACAACACAATAAGTGTGAGGGGCCCAAGATTGTTCAACTGCCTCCCAGCATACATCAGGGGGATTACCAACAAACCCCTGGCTGTCTTCAAGCAGGCACTGGACAGGCACCTCAAGTCGGTACCTGATCAGCCGGGCTGTGGTTCGTACGTTAGACTGCGTGCGGCCAGCAGTAACAGCCTGGTTGATCAGGCTCTGGTCCAACAAGAGGCCTGGTCACAGACCGGGCCGCGGGGGCGTTGACCCCTGGAATTCTCTCCAGGTAGACTCCAGGTAGACAAGGATATGCATTCTGTAACATCCATGTTGAAAACAGCACCTTAGCAATAAAACTGACGACCCCATATGGGCAACTAATAGTGGGAACTGGATATTTTTCCCCTAGACAGCCGTACATAGAGTCCATCCTCTTACACAGGATACTCAGAAATGTTCCAACAGTCCTAGCAGTGGATTTTCATGCCCATCATCCCGCTCTCTTCAACTACGGTGACGCCCAACCACTAGTTGATCATAAGGGAAAGTAGTTGTTCAATCTAATGGCAGCAAGAAACCTATCGTTTCTAGGTCCATTTTTCATATCACATGTGGGCCCTCACCCGGGGATACCCGACGTAGTCCTTACCAACAGAGACTGCAACCTGTACCATTGCAGAGTTTTCCCTGGCGGAAATGTCGGATCGGACCACATTCCTGTCATAATAAAGCTCCAGACTTCGCCATACCGGATACCCACTCCACCAAAACCCAACCTAAAAACGCTAGGCTTTGACCCCTTTTAGGGACTACCTAGGCAATGACCATATTGTTTTGCTTGAGAACCAACCCTCTACGGCAATAGACGTTTCAAACAGCTCCTTCCACGAAAGAATCTCAGATTCCACCCGTGCATGCTGCGATCTAATACTCTGCTTGGTAATTTTTCATGCTATCCCTAATTTCCCTAGTTGGTTTGTACTGCTGGTATCAGCAGTACAAACCAACTAGGGGAAATTAGGGATAGCATGAAAAATTACTAAGCAGAGTGTAGTAGGCACCAACAGACGGGAGAGCCCATGTTGGCTTTATTGCATTATTATTATTATTATTATAATCAAATGGAAGCGCTAAACCACAGGGGTTATACAGCGCTTGGCTTTATTGCAGATGACACGAGAATTAATCACCCAGCACAAAAGCAAATTATGGAAGTATCTTGTTTTCCAGGCTAACCAATACAAACACTGACCCAAACGGTTCTGGAGTAAGATTCGCCAGCTCCCGGGGGCCAAGCCCACGCCTACACAATACTTTAACTCCTTCACTGACGAAGACAATGAAGTAGCTATCAGCCTGGACGACCCTCAAGACCAAGCCAACTTGATGGATGAAGTGTGGGAAAAAAATCCTCTCCCACAATGATAATAGAAGATTTAACAATAACCACAACCAGTGGGTCAACCAATGAAAAAATCACAATCGCAGATTAGCTCCAGGACTAGTCTTGTTGCAAACCTTTGCACTTTCTCTAATTTCTTGACGTGCTTGACCAGGTGTTTACCTGGAGAGAATTCCAGGGGTCAACGCCCCCGCGGCCCGGTCCATGACCAGGCCTCATGTTGGACCAGAGCCTGATCAACCAGGCTGTTACTGCTGGCCGCACGCAGTCCACCGTACGAACCACAGCCTGGCTGGTCAGGTACCGACTTTAGGTTCCTGTCCAGTGCCTGCTTGAAGACAGCCAGGGGTTTGTTGGTAATCCCCCTTATGTATGCTGGGAGGCAGTTGAACAATCTTGGGCCCCTGACACTTATTGTGTTGTCCCTCAACGTGCTAGTGGCATCCCTGCTCTTCATTGGGGGGATGTTACATCGCCTGCCGAGTCTTTTGCTTTCGTGTGCAAGTTTGGTACTAATCCCTCGAGAATTTTCCATGTGTATATAATAATGTATCTCTCCCGCCTGCGTTCTAGAGAGTACAGGTTTAGGAACTTCAAGAGTTCCCAGTAATTGAGGTGGTTTATCGCAGTTATGCGTGCCGTGAAGGTTCTCTGCACATTTTCAAGGTCAGCAATTTCACCTGCCTTGAAAGGTGCAGTTAGTGTGCAGCAATATTCCAGCCTAGATAGAACAAGCGATCTGTAAAGTGTCAACATGGGCTTGGCATCCCTGGTTTTGAAGGTTCTCATTATCCATCCTGTCATTTTTCTAGCAGATGCAATTGCTACTTTGTTATGGTCCTTAAAGGTGAGATCCTCTGACATGATCACTCCCAGGTCTTTGACATTAGTTTTTCGCTCTATTGTGTGGTTGGAATTAGTTTTGTACTCCGATGAGATTTTAATTTCTTCACTTTTTCCGTATCTGAGTAATTGAACTTCATATTGTTTTCTGCAGCCCATTTAAAGATTTGGTTTATGTCTGCTTGGAGTCTTGCAGTGTCTTCAACGGTGGACACTGTCATACAGATTCGGGTGTCATCTGCAAAGGAAGACAGCACTGTGGCTTATATCCCTGTCTATGTCCGATATGAGGATGAGGAACAGGATTGGAGCAAGTACTGTGCCTTGTGGAACAGAGCTTTTCACAGTAGCTGCCTCAGACTTTACTCTGTTGACTACTACTCTTTGTGTTCTACTTGTTAGGAAATTATAGATCCATCTACCAACTTTTCCTGTTATTCCTTTATCACGCATTTTGTGTGCTTTTACACCATGGTCACACTTGTCAAAGGCTTTTGCAAAGTCTGTGTATATAACATCTGCATTTTGTTTGTCTTCTAGAGCATCCAGGACCTTGTCGTAGTGGTCCAGTAGTTGGGACAGACAAGAGCGGCCTGCTCTTAACCCATGCTGCCCTGGGTTGTGCAATTGATGGGTATCAAGATGAGTGGCGATCTTGCTTCTTAGAACCCTTTCAAAGATTTTTATAATATGGGACGTTAGCGCTATTGGTCTGTAGTGTTTTGCTATTGCTTTACTGCCCCCTTTGTGGAGTGGGGCTATGTCTGTTGTTTTTAGTAACTGCGGGACGACCCAGTGTCCATGCTCCCTCTCCATAGGATGTGGGTTCCATACTGGTGCTGCATACTCCTGGAGTATACCTGGAGAGAGTTCCGGGGGTCAACGCCCCCGCGGCCCAGTCTGTGACCAGGCTTCATGGTGGATCAGGGCCTTATCAACCAGGCTGTTACTGCTGGCCGCACGTAGTCCAACGTACGAACCACAGCCTGGCTGGTCAGGTACTGACTTAGGTGCCTGTCCAATGCCCGCTTGAAGACAGCCAGGGGTCTATTGGTAATCCCACTTATGTATGCTGGGAGGCATTTGAACAGTCTTGGGCCCCTGACACTTATTGTGTTGTCTGTCAACGTGCTAGTGGCACACCTGCTTTTCATTGGGGGGATGTTGCACCATCTGCCGAGTCTTTTGCTTTCGTAGGGAGTGACTCTCGTGTGCAAGTTTAGTACTAATCCCTCTAGGATTTTCCAAGTGTATATAATAATGTATCTCTCCCGCATGCGTTCTAGGGACTATAGGTTTAGAAACTTCAAGTGTACCTAGTAATTGAGGTGGTTTATCGCAGTTATGCGTGTCGTGAAGGTTCTCTGCACATTTTCTAGGTCAGCAGTTTCACCTGCCTTGAAAGGTGCAGTTAATGTGCAGCAATATTCCAGCCTAGATAGAACAAGCGACCTGAAAAGTGTCATCATGGGCTTGGCATCCCTGGTTTTGAAGGTTCTCATTATCCATCCTGTCATTTTTCTAGCAGATGCGATTGCTACAGTGTTATGGTTCTTGAAGGTGAGATCCTCTGTCATGATCACTCCCAGGTCTTTGACATTAGTTTTTCACTCTATTGTATGGTTGGAATTTGTTTTATACTCTGATGAAATTTTAATTTCCTCATGTTTTCCATATCGGAGTAATTGAAATTTTTCGTCACTGAATTTCATATTGTTTTCTGCAGCCCATTTAAAGATTTGGTTGATGTCTGCTTAAAGTCTTGCAGTGTCTTCAATGGTGGACACTGTCATGCAGATTCGGGTGTCATCTGCAAAGGAGGACACAGCACTTTGGCTTATATCCCTGTCTATGTCCGATATGAGGATGAGGAACAAGATGGGAGCGAGTACTGTGCCTTGTGGAACAGAGCTTTTCACCGTAGCCGCCTCAGACTTTACTCTATTGACTACTACTCTCTGTTCTATTTGTTAGGAAATACCTGGAGAGAGTTCCAGGGGTCAACGCACCTGCAGTCCGGTCTGACCAACTTTTCCTGTTATTCCTTTATCACGCATTTTGTGTGCTATCACACCATGGTCACACTTGTCAAATTATTATTATTATTATAATAAAAAAAAAGAAGCGCTAAACCACGCGGCTGGACAGGACAGGATGCAGGGAGAAGGGGTTGTAAGAGGGAGAGAGATGATTAGTAGGGTATGAAGTGCAGAAGGGCAGTGGATAGTGCAGGGATAGAGGGTAGCAAGAGATCGAGGTAGAAGGGACTGAGGGATGTGCTAGAGGTATAATCTTCAGGGTTTGTGTAGTAAGTCAGTTTTTGTCAAAAAGTCAATGAGAGAGTCAGGATTAAAGGCGGGTCCATCAGCAAGAAGGGAAGGTAAAGAAAGGGCCGTAGAGCGAAGATGACGTTGGAGGTAAATTCTGCCTGCTCGCAGATAGAGTGGGCAGTCCAACAGAATATGGCGAACAGATACTGGAACCTGACAATGTTCACAGAGAGGGACAGGGAGCCTCTCCATGAGATACCCGTGAGTAAGACGAGTGTGGCCGATGCGAAGACGGGAGAATGTAGTCTAACAGCCTCGACATTGGTGACAAGAAGAAGGCCAGAAACCTATACTCGGTTTAATAGAACGAAGTTTGTTATTTAGCAGGTCAGACCACCATTGTTGCCAATGGGTGCGAAGGTGGGTAGCAATGACCGCAAAATAGTCCGTGAATGGAACACCTCTTTATGAAACTGGAAGGTCACATACTGCTGACCGCTCAGCAGTGTCTGCCTGTACATTGCCCTGTACGTCAACATGACCAGGGACCCAACAAAAGACAATATCTTTGCGCTTGCTAGAGATACGGCGTAACCAAAGTTGGATACGAAGAACTAAGGGGTGATGTGTATCAATTTTACGGATAGCCTGTAAAGCACTAAGGGAGTCAGAAACGACCACAAATGGTGACACAGGCATAGATGCAATACGGATAAGTGCCACAAGAATGGCATACAATTCAGCTGTAAATATGCTAGCCGAGGGTAATAGATGCCCTCACACGACGCTGTCCGGAAACACTGCTGCGAATCCGACGCCGTCAGATGACTTTGAACCATCGGTGTACACTGCGATGGCATGGGAATGAGAACGGAAGTGGTCTAGAAAAAAAAAAAAAGAGCGAGAAGCCGCCGTAGGTAGTTGGGCTTTCGCGCAAGGTAGAGGAATAGAACAGACACGGACAGCAGGAACTTCCCAAGGGGGTAGGGGAAAGGGAGATGTCACATGAACATATAAAGGTGGTAGTTGAGAAAAGGGACGAAGTAAACAGGGGCGACGAACAAATAAAGAGCATCTACTAACATCTGTGACAATCCTATACATGGAAAGATTGCGGAGGTCATGAGAGCGAACATAATAGCGAATGCAATGTGCATCACGACGATTGGACAAGGATGGAATGTTCGCTTCTACATAGAGGCTCTCAACTGGGGAAGAACGAAATGTACCAAGGCATAAACGCAATCCCTGGTGATGAATGGGATTACGGCTGGAAAGAGTAGCAGGGGAGGCCACCGAATATATCTGGTCATCATAATCGAGTTTCGATAATATTAAGGCTGAATGTAGGCGAAGGAGAGTTCGACGATCAGCCCCCCCATGAAAGATGTGCGAGGGTTTTTAAGAGGTTCAGCCAGCTATGACAAGTTGCCTTCAGATAGGTAATGTGAGGTTTCCAGGACAATCGACGGTCAAACAGGAGGCCGAGAAACCTGACTGTATCAGGTATAGGTATAGGTACAATGGATGATCAGAGACCACTGAACGTCTAGTAAATATAATTTGATGAGTTTTGCCACTAGAAAATTTAAACCCGTGAGTGGTGGCCCAATCGGAAACCCGGTTGATGGCGTGCTGGAGGGAAACTGCAATGAAGTGACAGTCAGCACCCGCACAAGCTATAGCAAAGTCATCCACATAGAGCGATGACCAAATATTGGATGGGAGAACAGATGCCAGATTATTTATAACAAGGAGAAAGAGTGTTGTGCTCAGAACACAACCCTGGGGGACACCTTCAGCTTGGACAAATTCCGGGGAAAGCTCATTACTAACCCGGACACGGAAATGTCTGTCAGTTAAGAAGGCCTTAAGGAAAAATGGTAGATTGCCTCGGAGGCCTAAGGAGTAGGCCTGGGCCAAGATATTATACCTCCAAGTTGTGTCATAAACCTTCTCAAGGTCGAAAAAGATGGCGATAACCGAGTGGTTATTAGCAAAGACATTACGAATATTCGTATCCAAGCGCAGTAAGGGGTCAATGGCAGAACGGCCCTTATGAAAGCCATATTGACTTTGGGAGAGACTATTGTGCGTCTCTAAATACCACATCAAACGTCTATTAACTAGACGTTCCATCACCTTGCAAACTGTACTGGTAAGAGCGATGGGACGATAGTGGGAGGTATCACGTCTCGTTGTACCCGGTTTGCAAAAAGGGAGAACATTAGCAGACTTGCACAGCTGGGAAAGGACTCCTTGCGACCATATAAGATTAAAGAGTCGTAAGAGGACAGTAAGAGCAGACTGATGTAAATGCTGTAGCATATGAATATGTATGCCGTCTGGCCCAGCTGCCGATGATCGGCAAGCGGAGAGTGTTGCCTCCAGTTCTTGAAGGGTAAAAGGCACATTATAAGATTCTTCTCTGAGAAAAGAAAAATCTAAGGGCTTTAACTCGCTGGCAGACTTAGAAGAAAGGAACGAGGGGCATAGATGGAGCCCCTGAGAAATGCGAACCAGATGATTACCAATTTCAGTGGCAACGGCAAGAGGGTGTGCTATATCGACACCGGCAACCTGAAGAACAGGAGCTGGGTCGTGGGAGAATTTACCACTCAATTTTCGCACTTTCTTCCAGACTGCACTCATCGAGGAAGCCGAAGTGAAGGTGGAAACGTAATCCCGCCAGCAAGTGCGTTTAGCGTCGTGTATGACACGGCGAGCAATTGCTCTCCTCTGCTTAAAATCAATGAGTCTCTCTGCGGTTCTGTTATACCGGTACCTGCCCCACGCAGTGTGTTTCAGACGTACTGCCTGAGCACAAGCGGGAGACCACCAAGGCACGACCTTCTGAGAATGCTTGCCAGAGGTTTGGGGGATAGAATGCGAAGCTGCTGTGAAGACGGAGGACAAAGAGAGATGTAAAACCTCATCAATGGAGGACGAGGAAGGAACCTCATGAAAGTCAGTAAGATGTGCGTAAAGGTCCCATTTCGCCCGGTCAAATTGCCAGCGTGGGCTACGAGGAGGTGGAGAATATGAAGTCAGCTTAAGGATGATCGGAAAATGATCGCTGTCATGTAAGTCCGGGAGGACAGACCAGGTGAAGTCGAGGACAGTTGAGGAAGAGCAGATGGAGAGATGATACAAGAGAGAGAATGAGTTCGAGGATCAAAATGGGTAGGGGTACCCATATTTTAAACATGGAGGGGGAGAGAAGCAAGGAATGCCTCCAACTGAATGCCACGGGAGTCACAGTGTGACCCTCCCCAGAGGGTCGCACTGTGTGCATTCTTTTCTACATTACACTGCAGCCCGTATCCACTTGAATAAGTAGTATACACTCTGTTCTTTATATCTCTATAATTCGCAGGCATTGTCTATCCCAGATGTTGATTTTCTGGTTTCTTCCTTGCTGCCACCCATTCTGTTACTTGGCGATTTTAATGCCCACCATTTTCTCTGGAGGCGGGGGGTCTCACTGTGACTCCCGCGGCATTCAGATGGAGGCTTTTCTTGCTTCTCTCCCCCTCCATGTTTTAAATATGGGTACTCCCACCCATTTTGATCCTCGAACTCATTCTTTCTCTTGCATTGATCTCTTTGTCTGCTCTTCCTCAACTGTCCTCGACTTCACCTGGTCTGTCCGCTCAGACTTACATGACAGCGATCATTTTCCGATCATCCTCAAGTCCCCTTCTCGTAGCCCACGCTGGCAATTTTACCGGGCGAATTGGGGCCTTTACGCTCATCTTACTGCTTTTCATGAGGCTCCTTCCTCGTCCTCCATTGATGAGGTTTTACACCTCTTCTCGAACTCCGTCTTAACCGCAGCTTCACATTCTATTCCCCAAACCTCGGGCAAGCATGCTCAGAAGTGTGTGCCTTGGTGGTCTCCTGCTTGTGCTTGGGCAGTACGTTTGAAATGCGCTGCGTGGGGCAGGTACCGGTACAACAGAACCACAGAGAGACGCCTTGATTTTAATTAGAAGAGAGCAATTGCTCGCCATGTCATCCATGACACTAAACGCACTTGCTGGCGAGATTACGTTTCTACCGTCACTTCGGCTTCCTTGATTAGTGCAGTCTGGAAAAAGGTACGGAAACTGAGTGGTAAATTCTCCCCCGACCCGGCTCCTGTTCTTCGGATTGCCAGTGTCAATATAGCACACCCTCCTGCCGTTGCCACTGAAATTGGTAATCATCTGGTCTGTATTTCTCAGGGGTTCCATCTATGCCCCTCGTTCCCTTCTTCTAAGTCTGCCAGCGAGTTATAGCCCTTAGACTTTTCTTCTCTCAGAGAAGAATCTTATAATGTGCCTTTTACCCTTCTGGAATTGAGGCAACACTCTCCGCTTGCCAATCATCGGCAGCTGGGCCAGACGGCATACATATTCGTATGCTACAGCATTTACATCAGTCAGCCCTTGCAGTCCTCTTACGACTCTTTAATCTTATATGGTCACAAGGAGTTCTTCCCCAGCTGTGGAAATCTGCCATTGTTCTACCTTTCCGCAAACCGAGTACTATGGGACATGATGCCTCCCACTACCGTCCCATTGCTCTTACCAGTGCAATTTGCAAGGTGATGGAATGTCTGGTTAATAGACGT
>WNWK01048642.1:0-13478 GCA_009830355.1 Cherax destructor | reverse complement strand
TAGAAAACATTCAGCGTAGAATGACTAAATTAATACATAGCATTAGAAATCTTCCGTACGAAGAAAGATTGAAGACCCTAAAATTACATTCACTTGTAAGACGTAGAATGAGGGAGACATGATCGAGGTATACAAGTGGAAAATGGGTATTAACAAAGGGGATATAAATAAGGTCTTGAGGATATCTCTCCAAGAAGAACCCGCAATAATGGATTCAAGTTAGATAAGTTTAGATTTAGAAAGGATATAGGAAAGTATTGGTTTGGAAATAGGGTAGTTGATGAGTGGAACAGTCTGCCTAGTAGGGTTATTGAAGCTAGGACCTTGGGTAGTTTCAAATTTAGGTTGGATAAATTCATGAGTGAGAGGGGTTGGATTTGAGTGGGACTCGCGCATGAGTGGGTAGAATTGTCAAAGCTTATTTCTTGGGTAGCTTTGAAAATTGGGTTGAGCAAATATTCTGTTAGTGGGATGGATTGTGAAGGACCTGCCTAGTATGGGCCAACAGGCCTGCTGCAGTGTTCCTCCTTTCTTATGTTCTTATGTTCTTAAACAGTCCTGAACCTGAACATGTTGGATAACAGGTATATCTTGCTACTTCTATTTACATTTAGGCCACACTACACAGGCATGCACATGCCTGTGTAGAAAGGATATAGGAAAGTATTGGTTTGGAAATAAGGTAGTTGATGAGTGGAACAGTCTGCCTAGTAGGGTTATTGAAGCAAGGACCTTGGGTAGTTTCAAATTTAGGTTGGATAAATTCATGAGTGAGAGAGGTTGGATTTGAGTGGGACTTGCACATGAATAAATAGAATTATCTATCAAAGCTTATTTCTTGGGTAGCATTGAAAATTGGGTTGAGCAAATATTCTGTTAGTGGGATGGATTGTGAAGGACTTGCCTAGTATGGGCCAACAGGCCTGCTTCAGTGTTCTTCATTTCTTATGTTCTTATACAAAAAATAGGCCGTATGATTCATTCTGTGGAGGATAACATTGAACTCCTGGAGGATTTGGACAAATTAATGTCTTGGTTTGAAAAGTGGGTATCTTTGGGTGGTTTTAATAAGGACCTGCTTTGTATGGACCAGTAGGTCTTCTGCAGTGTTCCTCCATTCTTATGTTCTTATGTTCTTACTTCCATAAAGTCACTGGACTCCAAATTACCGGTCAAAGAAGTCCAGTCAATTTGACTAAAGTTAAAATCCCCTACTATCACTACGTTATTGTGCCTAGAAGCCCTAACAATTTCGTCCCAAAGAAGTCTCCCTCTATCGTGATCCAAGCCTGGAGGTCGGTATATTACACCTAGAATCAGTTTTTCTTGACCTTCTAGAAACTCTACCCAAACAGATTCTGTTAATGATCCATCTATTTTTAGGCCTGTTTTTATGCAGCAATTTATATTTTCTCGTACATACAATGCAACTCCACCCCCTTTCCCATTATATCTATCTACATGGAACAACTTAAACCCCTGAATATGACACTCAGCAATCATATCCCGACTCTTGGTATTATATTAGACGTGTCTTGTGTGCTCTCTGTCAATCTGAAGAAGATGTCCTCTCTTAGAACATAAGAACATAAGAAAGGAGGAACACTGCAGCAGGCCTGTTGGCCCATACTAGGCAGGTCCTTCACAATCCGTCCCACTAACAGAATATTTGCTCAACCCAATTTTCAATGCTACCCAAGAAATAAGCTTTGACAATTCTACCCACTCATGCGCGAGTCCCACTCAAATCCAACCCCTCTCACTCATGAATTTATCCAACCTAAATTTGAAACTACCCAAGGTCCTAGCTTCAATAACCCTACTAGGCAGACTGTTCCACTCATCAACTACCCTATTTCCAAACCAATACTTTCCTATATCCTTTCTAAATCTAAACTTAGCCATACAGATTGCGAGAAGGACTTGGGGGTGATGGTAAGCAGCAACCTTAAACCAAGACAGCAATGCCTAAGCGTACGTAATAAGGCAAATAGATTACTGGGATTTATATCAAGAAGTGTTAGCAACAGAAGTCCAGAGGTTATATTACAGCTTTATACATCATTAGTAAGGCCTCACCTAGATTACGCAGCTCAGTTTTGGTCTCCATATTACAGAATGGACATAAATTCGTTAGAAAACATTCAGCGTAGAATGACTAAATTAATACATAGCATTAGAAATCTTCCTTACGAAGAAAGATTGAAGACCCTAAAATTACATTCACTTGTAAGACGTAGAATGAGGGAGACATGATCGAGGTATACAAGTGGAAAATGGGTATTAACAAAGGGGATATAAATAAGGTCTTGAGGATATCTCTCCAAGAGAGAACCCGCAATAATGGATTCAAGTTAGATAAGTTTAGATTTAGAAAGGATATAGGAAAGTATTGGTTTGGAAATAGGGTAGTTGATGAGTGGAACAGTCTGCCTAGTAGGGTTATTGAAGCTAGGACCTTGGGTAGTTTCAAATTTAGGTTGGATAAATTCATGAGTGAGAGGGTTGGATTTGAGTGGGACTCGCGCATGAGTGGGTAGAATTGTCAAAGCTTATTTCTTGGGTAGCATTGAAAATTTGGTTGAGCAAATATTCTGTTAGTGGGACGGATTGTGAAGGACCTGCCTAGTATGGGCCAACAGGCCTGCTGCAGTGCTCCTCCTTTCTTATGTTCTTATGTTCTTATGAATCCATTATTGCGGGTTCTCTCTTGGAGAGATATCCTCAAGACCTTATTTATATCCCCTTTGTTAATACCCATTTTCCACTTGTATACCTCGATCATGTCTCCCCTCATTCTACGTCTTACAAGTGAATGTAATTTTAGGGTCTTCAATCTTTCTTCGTAAGGAAGATTTCTTGAGCTACTGAGACATGGTTTAATATGAAAAATCGGGACTTGCCTGCCGAATGTCACATTCAGGGTTTTAAATTGTTCCAAGTAGACAGAAGTATCGGGAAAGGGGGTGGGGTGGCACTCTATGTCCGTGATCATTTAAATTGTTGCATAAAAACGGGTATAAAGTCTGAATTAACACATACAGAGTCTGTCTGGATAGAATTTTCAGAGGGGTGTGAAAAATTGATATTAGGCGTGATTTACCGTCCTCCAAACTTAGATAGGGAACAAGGGAGACTACTTTGGGAGGAAATTGTTAAGGCCACAAGACACGATAACGTAGTAATTCTAGGGGACTTTAACTTTAGTCAGATTGATTGGAATTTCATGACAGGAATTTAGAATCTAACGACTTTTTAGAAGTAGTTCAGGATTGCTTTTGAAGCAGTTTGTAACAGAACCTACAAGGGAAATAACCTACTTGACTTGGTTCTGGCAAGCAAGGAAACCCTTGTTAATAATTTAGAAATTACAGAGGAACTCGGCTCAAGCGACCACAAGTCAATTACCTTTAGCATTGAATGGATGTATGATATAGGGATAATTCAGTAATGGTCCCAGATTTTCGCTTAGCAGATTATAATGGACTTAGAGAACACTTATCAACTGTGGACTGGGGTGAAGAAGAGAGGTATCAATATGACAGTTTTCTTAACACTATACAGGCTGCCCAAAGAACATTTATCCCGTATAAAGAAATTAGATCAAGTAGAAATGACCCAAAATGGATGAATAATAGGCTCAAATATCTTTTAGGGCAGAAGAAAGGAATTTATAGGCGCATAAAAGAGGTGAGGTCATCTTATAAATCAGTATACTGACATTAAGAGGGACGTTAAAGGGAATAAGAAAAGCTAAACGGGACTATGAAATTAAAGTTGCTAGGGATTCAAAAACTAACCCAAAAGTTTTTCCAGGTTTATAGAACAAAAGTTAGGGATAAGATAGGTCCCCTTAAAAATAACTTTGGGCATCTTACTGACAAGGAGAATGATATGTGCTCTATTTTTAATAATTATTTTCTCTCGGTTTTCACACAGGAAGACATTAATAATATCCCAGTAATTAATTTTTACAGAGGCCCAGAAGAAGATAAATTATGTAATATCACAGTCACTAGCGAAATGATTATGAAACAGCTGGACCGACTGAAACAAAATAAATCGCCGGGTCCTGATGAGCTTTTTTCAAGGGTTCTTAAGGAATGCAAAATGGAACTCTGTGAACCAATATCTAACATTTTTAATTTATCTCTTCAAACAGGTGTAGTGTCTGATATGTGGAAGATGGCTAATGTAATTCCTATTTTAAAGCAGGGGACAAGTCACTACCGTCAACTACCGCCCAATAAGCCTGACCTCAATTGTAGGCAAATTACTAGAGTCAATTATAGCTGATATTATTAGAAGCCATCTAGATAACCATAATTTGATTAATGATACCCAGCATGGATTCACGAGGGCCGTTCCTGCCTATCTAATTTATTAACCTTCTTCAGTAAAGCTTTTGAGGCTGTTGATCACGATAAAGAATTCGATATTGTATATTTAGACTTTAGTAAGGCTTTTGATAGAGTACCGCACCAGAGACTGTTAAAGAAAGTGGCAGCTCATGGCATTGGGGAAAAGTGCTGTCATGGATCGAGTCATGGCTCACCAATAGGAAGCAGAGAGTGTGCATAAATGGGGTTAAATCCGAATGGGGACTTGTAACAAGTGGTGTTCCACAGGGATCAGTCTTAGGCCCATTGTTATTTATAATATATATCAATGACCTTGATGAGGGAATTACTAGTGATATGAGCAAATTCGCCGACGACACGAAGATAGGTAGGATAATTGATTCAAACATAGATGTCATAGAACTTCAGGAAGATTTAGACAAACTTAATTCGTGGTCAGAAAAGTGGCAGATGCAGTTCAATGTAGATAAATGCAAGGTTCTGAAGCTCGGAGTGTCCATAACCCAAGCACTTATAAGTTAAATAACGTAGAACTTAGCCATACAGATTGCGAGAAGGACTTGGGGGTGATGGTAAGCAGCAACCTTAAACCAAGACAGCAATGCCTAAGCGTACGTAATAAGGCAAATAGATTACTGGGATTTATATCAAGAAGTGTTAGCAACAGAAGTCCAGAGGTTATATTACAGCTTTATACATCATTAGTAAGGCCTCACCTAGATTACGCAGCTCAGTTCTGGTCTCCATATTACAGAATGGACATAAATTCGTTAGAAAACATTCAGCGTAGAATGACTAAATTAATACATAGCATTAGAAATCTTCCTTACGAAGAAAGATTGAAAACCCTAAAATTACATTCACTTGTAAGACGTAGAATGAGGAGACATGATCGAGGTATACAAGTGGAAAATGGGTATTAACAAAGGGGATATAAATAAGGTCTTGAGGGTATCTCTCCAAGAGAGAACCCGCAATAATGGATTCAAGTTAGATAAGTTTAGATTTAGAAAGGATATAGGAAATTATTGGTTTGGAAATAGGGTAGTTGATGAGTGGAACAGTCTGCCTAGTAGGGTTATTGAAGCTAGGACCTTGGGTAGTTTCAAATTTAGGTTGGATAAATTCATGAGTGAGAGGGGTTGGATTTGAGTGGGACTCCATGAGTGGGTAGAATTGTCAAAGCTTATTTCTTGGGTAGCATTGAAGATTGGGTTGAGCAAATATTCTGTTAGTGGGACGGATTGTGAAGGACCTGCCTAGTATGGGCCAACAGGCCTGCTGCAGTGTTCCTCCTTTCTTATGTTCTTATGTTCTTATTGAAGCTAGGACCTTGGGTAGTTTCAAATTTAGGTTGGATAAATTATGAGTGAGAGGGGTTGATTTGAGTGGACTTGCATAGCGGCAGAATTGTCAAAGCTTATTTCTTGGGTACATTGAAAATTGGGTGAGCAAATATTCTGTTATGGGACGGATTGTGAAGGACTTGCCTAGTATGGGCCAATAGCTGCTGAAGTGTTTCCTTCTTATGTCTCTAATGTCCTCTCTTGAGCTACTCTACCAGCAGCTGAAGGAAGAACTGAGGGTAGCTAAGCTTGAGATACAGCGACTGACTGAGGAAAACAAGAGGATTCGTAGTAATCCTCCTGTGAGAATCCTCAAGCCAGGAAAGGAACCTGGACAGTGGCTAAAACGCATGGGACAAAGTTAAGGCTCAAGAGGACGGGTGGAGAGGTAGAAACAACGAAGACCCAGGAGAATGTTGTGGAAACATCGAACCCATTCTCCGTGCTACCCGATGAATGTGAGTCGACTTCTGGGAGCGTCACGACGAAAGACACAAAGGAAGGTAAAAACATTGTTGTTGTTGGGGACAGTCAGGTTAGGTACATGGATAGGGCTTTCTGTTTGATTGATAGGAGTAGGAGACAGAGGGTTTGCTTTCCTGGGGCTGGGATGGAGGATATTGTTAGCCGTCTGGACGACATCATGAGAGGTAATGGGAGCAATCCTATTATCTGTCTCAGTGCTGGAGGCAACGATGTTGGCAGACGTAGGAGTGAGGACCTGACTAGCAGGTTTAGGTCAGCAATAGACATAATTAGGAAGAAGGGTGGGAACCCTGTCATATGTGGTATTTTGCCAAGGAGAGGAGTTGGAAATGAATGGCTGTCAGGGCAATTGGTGTCAATTGCTGGCTGGACAAATACTGTAAGGAAAATTCAGTAACATTCATTGACAACTGGGACCTCTTCTATGGCAGAAATGACATGTATGCCAGGGATGGGGTTCACTTATCCAGGTCTGGGGTGGGGGCACTGGCAACTGCAGTGGAGGGAGCTGTTAGGGCTTTAAACTAGAAATAGTTAGTGGTATGGGTTTTGGGGGAAAACAGAGAAGTCCCAGTGTAGTAATATTATAAGTTGTAGGAGAACTAGTAATAGGCAGAATAAGGTGGATAGTGGAAAGCTAGTGACACTAGATGACAAGGACAGTAATAGGTATAGTGGAAAAACAGAGATGAGCAGGAAGGGTAAAGAGAAAGGAGGGTCTCTAAATATATATTACACCAATAGTCGTAGTGCTAGGAATAAGATGGACGAGTTGAGATTAGTTGCAAGTACGGGTAATATTGATGTTTTTGCAATAACTGAGACATGGTTTAATATGAAAAATCGGGACTTGCCTGCCGAATGTCACATTCAGGGTTTTAAATTGTTCCAAGTAGACAGAAGTATCGGGAAAGGGGGTGGGGTGGCACTCTATGTCCGTGATCATTTAAATTGTTGCATAAAAACGGGTATAAAGTCTGAATTAACACATACAGAGTCTGTCTGGATAGAATTTTCAGAGGGGTGTGAAAAATTGATTTTAGGCGTGATTTACCGTCCTCCAAATTTTTTCTTCTCTATTTAATGACTATTTTTTGTCAGTCTTTACACAAGAAGACGTAAATGAGATTCGAAATTAACAATTATTCAGTTCCTGAAGAATTCAAATTAACTAATATTACTGTCACGAGGGACATGGTTATCAAACAGATAGATAAACTGAAGCAAAATAAGTCCCCGGGACCCGACGGGGTTGTTTTCCAGGGTACTTAAAGAATGCAAAATGGAACTTAGTCAGCCATTAAATTCGTTAGAAAACATTCAGCGTAGAATGACTAAATTAATACATAGCATTAGAAATCTTCCTTACGAAGAAAGATTGAAGACCCTAAAATTACATTCACTTGTAAGACGTAGAATGAGGGAGACATGATCGAGGTATACAAGTGGAAAATGGGTATTAACAAAGGGGATATAAATAAGGTCTTGAGGATATCTCTCCAAGAGAGAACCCGCAATAATGGATTCAAGTTAGATAAGTTTAGATTTAGAAAGGATATAGGAAAGTATTGGTTTGGAAATAGGGTAGTTGATGAGTGGAACAGTCTGCCTAGTAGGGTTATTGAAGCTAGGACCTTGGGTAGTTTCAAATTTAGGTTGGATAAATTCATGAGTGAGAGGGTTGGTTTTGGGAGTGGGACTCGCGCATGAGTGGGTAGAATTGTCAAAGCTTATTTCTTGGGTAGCATTGAAAATTGGGTTGAGCAAATATTCTGTTAGTGGACGGATTGTGAAGGACCTGCCTAGTATGGGCCAACAGGCCTGCTGCAGTGTTCCTCCTTTCTTATGTTCTTATGTTCTTATTAACGAATGTGTTTAATACGTCCATCCTAACTGGTGTTGTGCCAGAGATGTGGAAGATAGCTAATGTAGTTCCTATATTCAAATCAGGGATAAGTCCATTCCATCAAATTACCGTCCAATAAGCCTCACGTCTATAGTAGGCAAATTATTAGAATCAATTATAGCTGATATTATCAGAAGTCACCTTGAAGAACATAATTTGATTAATGAATCTCAGCATGGGTTTACGAGAGGTCGTTCCTGCCTGACAAATTTACTGACGTTTTTCAATAAAACATTTGAGGCAGTAGACAGTGATAAAGAATATGATATAGTTTACTTGGATTTCAGTAAGGCCTTCGATAGAGTACCTCACAAGAGACTCTTAAGAAAGGTGGCAGCTCATGGTATAGGAGGTAAAGTTCTAGCATGGATAGAGGCATGGCTTACCAATAGAAAGCGAGAGTTTCCATTAATGGGGTCAAATCTGAATGGGGATTTGTCACTAGTGGCGTTCCACAAGGATCAGTTTTGGGCCCATTGTTGTTCATAATTTACATTAATGACCTTGATGAAGGAATTGCAAGTGACATGAGTAAATTTGCTGATGATACAAAAATAGGCCGTATAATTCATTCTGAGGAGGATAACAGTGAACTCCAGGAGGATTTGGATAAATTAATGTCTTGGTCTGAAAAGTGGCAGATGAAGTTCAATGTGGACAAGTGTAAGGTGCTTGTCGTTGGTAATGAAAATATCCCTCGAATTTATAAACTAGGTGAAGTTGAGCTTGATCATACAGAATGTGAAAAAGACTTGGGAGTCATGGTAAGCAGAAATCTAAAGCCAAGACAACAGTGCCTAAGTGTGCGCAATAAGGCTAACAGATTACTAGGATTTATTTCAAGAAGTATAAGCAACAGAAGTCCAAAAGTTATTTTACAGCTCTATACATCACTAGTGAGACCTCATTTGGATTATGCAGCTCAGTTTTGGTCTCCTTACTACAGGATGGATATAGATTCATTGGAGAACATACAAAGAAGAATGACTAAAATGATTTACAGTATAAGAAATCTCCCGTCTCTGGAGAGACGTAGAATGAGGGGAGATATCATCGAGGTGTACAAGTGGATGATGGGCATAAACAAAGGAGATATTAATAAAATACTGAGGATATCGAACCAAGTAAGAACGAGAAATAACGGATTTAAATTGGATAAATTTAGATTTAGAAAGGACATAGGCAAGTACTGGTTTTCGAACAGAGTTGTAGATGCGTGGAACAATCTTCCGAGTAGTGATAGAGGCTAGGACCTTGGGTGGCTTTAAAAGAGATTGGACAAATATATGAGTGGGAGGGGCTGGGTTTGATTTGTGTCGTGAGTACGGGAATAAATTCTTAGGTAGTGGTGGTTTTGATAAGGACCTGCCTTGTATGGGCCAGTAGGCCTTCTGCAGTGTTCCTCCATTCTTATGTTCTTATGTTCTTATGTTAAAGGGAATAAGAAAAGCTAAACGGGACTATGAAATTAAAGTTGCTAGGGATTCAAAAACTAACCCAAAAGTTTTTTCCAGGTTTATAGGGAAAAAATTAGGGGTAAGATAGGTCCCTTAAAAATAACTTTGGGCATCTTACTGACAAGGAGAATGATATGTGCTCTATTTTTAATAATTATTTTCTCTCGGTTTTCACACAGGAAGACATTAATAATATCCCAGTAATTAATTTTTACAGAGGCCCAGAAGAAGATAAATTATGTAATATCACAGTCACTAGCGAAATGATTATGAAACAGCTGGACCGACTGAAACAAAATAAATCGCCGGTCCTGATGAGCTTTTTGCAAGGGTTCTTATGGTGCAAATGGAACTCTTTGAACCAATATCTAACATTTTTAATTTATCTCTTCAAACAGGTGTAGTGTCTGATATGTGGAAGATGGCTAATGTAATTCCTATTTTTAAAGCAGGGGACAAGTCACTACCGTCAAACTACGCCCAATAAGCCTGACCTCAATTGTAGGCAAATTACTAGAGTCAATTATAGCTGATATTATTAGAAGCCATCTAGATAACCATAATTTGATTAAAGATACCCAGCATGGATTCACGAGGGGCCGTCCCTGCCTATCTAATTTATTAACCTTCTTCAGTAAAGCTTTTGAGGCTGTTGATCACGATAAAGAATTCGATATTGTTTATTTAGACTTTAGTAAGGCTTTTGATAGAGTACCGCACCAGAGACTGTTAAAGAAAGTGGCAGCTCATGGCATTGGGAGAAAAGTGCTGTCATGGATCGAGTCATGGCTCACCAATAGGAAGCAGAGAGTGTGCATAAATGGGGTTAAACTGAATGGGGACTTGTAACAAGTGGTGTTCCACAGGGATCAGTCTTAGGCCCATTGTTATTTATAATATATATCAATGACCTTGATGAGGGAATTACTAGTGATATGAGCAAATTCGCCGACGACACGAAGATAGGTAGGATAATTGATTCAAACATAGATGTCGTAGAACTTCAGGAAGATTTAGACAAACTTAATTCGTGGTCAGAAAAGTGGCAGATGCAGTTCAATGTAGATAAATGCAAGGTTCTGAAGCTCGGGAGTGTCCATAACCCAAGCACTTATAAGTTAAATAACGTAGAACTTAGCCATACAGATTGCGAGAAGGACTTGGGGGTGATGGTAAGCAGCAACCTTAAACCAAGACAGCAATGCCTAAGCGTACGTAATAAGGCAAATAGATTACTGGGATTTATATCAAGAAGTGTTAGCAACAGAAGTCCAGAGGTTATATTACAGCTTTATACATCATTAGTAAGGCCTCACCTAGATTACGCAGCTCAGTTCTGGTCTCCATATTACAGAATGGACATAAATTCGTTAGAAAACATTCAGCGTAGAATGACTAAATTAATACATAGCATTAGAAATCTTCCTTACGAAGAAAGATTGAAGACCCTAAAATTACATTCACTTGTAAGACGTAGAATGAGGGGAGACATGATCGAGGTATACAAGTGGAAAATGGGTATTAACAAAGGGGATATAAATAAGGTCTTGAGGATATCTCTCCAAGAGAGAACCCGCAATAATGGATTCAAGTTAGATAAGTTTAGATTTAGAAAGGATATAGGAAAGTATTGGTTTGGAAATAGGGTAGTTGATGAGTGGAACAGTCTGCCTAGTAGGGTTATTGAAGCTAGGACCTTGGGTAGTTTCAAATTTAGGTTGGATAAATTCATGAGTGAGAGGGGTTGGATTTGAGTGGGACTCGCATGAGTGGGTAGAATTGTCAAAGCTATTTCTTGGGTAGCATTGAAAATTGGGTTGAGCAAATATTCTGTTAGTGGGACGGATTGTGAAGGACCTGCCTAGTATGGGCCAACAGGCCTGCTGCAGTGTTCCTCCTTTCTTATGTTCTTATGTTCTTATGTTCATTGCATGTGTCTAATTTATCAGCCTAGTAGGGTTATTGAAGCTAGCACCTTGGGTAGTTTTAAATTAGGTTGGATAAATTCATAAGTGAGAGGGGTTGGTTTTGAGTGGGACTCGCACATGAGTAAATATAATTATCAAAGCTTATTTCTTGGATAGAATTGAAAATTTGGTTGGGCAAATATTCTATTAGTGGGGTGGATTGTGAAGGACCTGCCTAGTATGGGCCAAGAGGCCTGCTGCAGTGTTCCTCCTTTCTTATGTTCTCTCTCTCTCTCTCTCTCTCTCTCTCTCTGTACAGGTCATTAAGTTATAATATTTGAAGCTGCAATGTTAATTTGTAAATCATAAGAACAAGTTTGTGGGAAACAAACATGCAAGCTCTGTAATTTAGGTTATAATATCCGCCACATCCGCTTTGTTAGGCCCGGATGCAGATACGGATATTTATTTAATAGTGATTACGGATGCGGATGTCTCACTTAGGAAAAATACGGATGCGGATGCGGATGTCTCATTTAGAAAAATACGGATGCGGATGCGGATGTCTCATTTAGAAAAAATACGGATGCGGATGCGGATGTAAGAATTTATGTGGATGCTCCGGGGATGCGGATACGGATATCCGATACATCCCTAGTCTATATACTAATGAAATCACGAAACAAGTTATTTTAAATCATTAACAGAAATGCAGCTGCAGCCGCATTTCTGTTAATGATTCTGCTCGTGAAGGTTGGTACCTCTAACAGAATGAGATTGAAATTAGTCTCTGATTCAGGGAAAACATGCTCAGTACTGCTGAGCACCTGGTGTTTAAGGATTGATGGTTCAGTGGATAGAGTGATGTGTACTTTGTTCAGTTCCCACAGGACTGAGCATGGAATCTCAGGTTCGAGTCATGGCCAGCCACAGTTCTGTTAATGATTCAAAACCGCTTAGTTTCATGATTTCATTAATATATAGACTGATCGTGAAGGCTGGTACCCCAAACAGGATGAAGTTGAAATTAATCTCTGAGGCTCCATGACCACGTATGTGCTTGCACCAAAGAAAACACCCAGTACTGCTGATCGCCTGGTGTTTAAGGATTGATGGTCCAGTGGATAGAATGATGCGTAGTTTGTTCAGTTCTCACAGGGCTGGAAAAATAAACACATAAGCAGTATAATGTGATCCTTTATTGACAACGTTTCGCCCACGCAGTGGGCTTTATCGAGTCACAGACAGATCTACCTGGAAAATGAGCAACATGGAGATATATATAGGGTACAGTCAGGTGGAGAATGCTGGGTCAGGTGGAGAAAGCTGCATGTGAGTCTTAAAAGTAGTGTGATAGTTGAAAACATAGTGTGACTTAAAGGACCTGCAGTGTACCATTCTTGAGTTCTAGGTGGGATAGCGTTGAAGAGGTTTCTTGGCAATAGGTTCAGCTATGTTGTAGAAGCCATTGTTCTGGTTGAAGTTGTTGGATATACAGATGAGTGATGATTCTAGGATTCTTCGGTATTGCGTGTTGTCTTCTCTGGCGATGAGTCTTGCGTTTCTGTAGTTGATTAAATGGTTGTGTAAATTTCGGTGTTGAACACAGGCATTTCTTGAGTCGTCAGATCTGCCTGCGTACTGGTGTTCTGAAATGCGTGTTTGTAGGTCTCTGGATGTTTCGCCAACGTATAATTTGCTGCAGCCATTACAAGGGGTTGTGTATACCCCTGCCGTGGATTGAAGCTTTTCCTGTCTGTTACTGGTAATGTCCTTAATGGTGGTGGATGTGAGGTGGATACTGGAATGAGGTCTTAGAAAAATGTTGGAAACTTGTTTGGAAATGGAGTTGGTGGGAAGGACTATGTATCTCTTCTCAGCAGTGTCTTCTCTGGGTGTGTTGAAGATGTTTAATGCCCGTCGTCTGCAGTCTCTAATGAAGTGACGAGGATAGTGAAGTTTGGAAAAACTTGTTCAATGAGGGGGCATTCTTCTTCAGTGGTGACCTGTTCTTA
>WNWK01048641.1:0-13478 GCA_009830355.1 Cherax destructor | reverse complement strand
AAAATCATATTACATTCAATAAACACACATGAACAATACTGTCTCTGCAAAAGTCTTACCCAAACAGTCCGAAGACCTGTATCACTGTAATACACCAAATAACATGAAACCATTACAGCTCTACCATGTACACTTTAAACCCCTTCCATTCCTTTTTTTTTTTCCTTTTTAAGGAAATACCCTTTCGAGTCAGACGTAAGTCATAATTCAAGTCACAAACAACATCTTATTAAACTTGAAATTGTGTACTATCCTAACTCCCCCTTTTTTTTTTTTTTTATTAAAAACATATCTCAATACAACTGTAAAACCTCATCTATATTATATACAAAACAAATTTTTCTTTGACCTAACAACACCTCGAACAAAATCCCAACACCCTACACACACATTACTAATATTAATCAAAATTAACTGTCATTACAATGTAAGACACCACAATATTACATTCAACGATCACTTAAGATCAAAAAGCTAACTCTTCAAAAGTCTGGAGCCTTACCTAACCTACTGCTGTATACCACAACAGTGCTCCTAGAACCTGGTGCACATCAAATAAAACCTCCCCATACCCATACATTTCAGGTTTACCACCACCATGTCATGCTTGAACCATATGACATTCCCTGTGTATGACACAGACAAAACACAATAATTACCCCGGTGGTAGCTGAAAAAGTTAACACAAAGGAAAATAATATTTTCTCCACCCACACACACGCACCCAACATATTCAAATTCAAATTAAAATTCAAATTCTTTATTTCATGTAATACAAGGTGGGGGGTACTAATAGTTATACATTAAAATTGATATTACAAGATGGCCAATAATATGCCTAGGTATACATACATCCAAACACCTGCCATACGTGACACAATGTCCATACACCAACACACGGATCTCACTCACACAGGCGGCATCTCTAATAGAGATCTTCCAATATATATATATATATATATTGTTTTTTCCTTTAATTTAGTCAACAAAGGTTTGCTTTGACTCACAAACCCCCAAAAGATTATGATGACGCCGACAGTTAGAAAACAGGCAAGCTTCCCCTTATGCTCCCAACACCCCCCCCCTTCCCCCAACAACCCTTTTCGCCAACCTCACTAACTACTGATTAACAAAAACAATTTTTTTTTTTTTTATTATTATTATTGAAAGCAGAGCACCCGAAACCTGAAGCATCAACAACAAACCATCCTCATTTCCCCTTACACCCCTGCTACCCTAATATAACCATACCTCACACACTCTCATGTTAGTCCCCTCACCCCCTCCCCAACAATAACGCAACAGTGAGGTTCCTATAACCCAAAGAAAACGCCACACCACCTTCCTGCATACACCTCTTGATTACGACATCTTGTCCTATAGAAACCTGCCACCATAGCTCTAATACGGACAGCGCGCCCTGCTCCTCTCTCATGCACCACGAGATGTAAATGTACTCCACCACTAAATATGCCACCGCCCTTCTTACATCCTCAGGACACGCCTCAACATCCAAACTTAACGCCCTAAGGGTTGACAAACCCCCCGCCCCTGCCCTTTTCAAAACCCCACTAAACCATTCCCTCACCCCCCCAACTCCTCACAAAAGTAAATAACGTGATATGCAGTTTCAAGCCCACCGCATTTCAGGCACAACCCTCCCTTATTATGTCCATTCTCCACAATTGTGCCCTTGATGCCAAAATGCCTAATAAAAACCTATACCCTGTTTCCCTACCCTAGGTGGTATACGAGCCTCTTCATCCAATACCACACCAATTTCCAATTATACATTGGATAAATCCCTGATCCCTGCACTATCTCTTTCTCCCCCTACCCTATCCAACTTACTCACCTTCACCCTACCTGGCACCCTGACAACTGAAAGGTATCTCAAAATATCCTCACAATGCAATAAATATCTACCCTTCCACCACCCTACGTACCTCACTCTAACCCTCCCCACTCGCCTGCCCCCTTCCCCCTACTAAAAATTCCTGTTTTATGTATATGCTTTGAAGCCTTCTCCCCAATGGTATCAACCCCATACCCCTTTAAATAGAATTAAGGGTAACAGAACCGGTCAGATTGCGCACCCTCATCCCTTACATAGGGCGAATGAGCTAGTCAGTGCTTGGGCTGTTACATCAAGCTATGAAAATCTTCCCAGTACCACACAGGCAAAATTAAATGACAAATATGATGCTATATGTTTAGGCGAGGCAGGTAGAGCATTAAGGAGAGCATTAATAAGAATGTAAAATAGCATGGGACTGAGAACTCCTCCCTGCGGTGTACCTAGGGACATTTCTTTAGACTCGCTTCTAAAGCCTTGGTAGAGGACAGAGGATACTCTGTTTGACAGGTATCCTATTATCCAGCAGAGTAGGCTACCACCAATATTCATTTTGGCTAGTTCATGTAGTATAACAGTTCTGTTGCGATATCAAATGCAGATTTTAGATCAAGAAATGTGGTAAAACTAGTAGAGGTGTGTGAGGTGAGAAAGGTGGAGATACAATTCTGCACACTCTTACCTTTCATGAACCCATAGAGGGAGGGGGAGAGTTGGTGTCTGATTCTATAGTACAGTCTGTTAAGTATCATTCTTTCAAAAATTTTACAAAGACAGCTAGTTAAGGAGATCGGTCTAAATGTATCAGGCTGTTGGTGCTTAGTGATAGGCACAATGAGACTATTGGTCCAGGAAGTAGGAAGAACTCCCTCAATGTAACTGATATTATACAGTGCCAACAAAGGATTATTAGGCACATGCCTTAAAGTTCTGAGAATATCATAGGTTATACCATCCTCTCCAGGAGCAGTTGATCGACCTTTAGTTAATGCGTTATCTAATTCATACTCTGTGAAGAGGCAATCACTCTCATCAATATTTTGGCTCATAAAATTAATCAGTTTCAACATTTCTTCAGAAGCACTCTCTGAGTTTTCTCTAATATGAGATGGCAGGTTTTCATGCCTGGAGATTTTGGACCAGTCATTTATGAGGTCATTTGCTTTTTCAAGTGGAAAGGGATGAGCAACATTGCCAGTCTTTTTCCTGGTTATTTTATTTATATCTTTCCATGCCAGACTTAAAGGGGTAGACCTATTTAATCCACTAACGAATTGTTCCCATTCCTGTTGCCTAAGTTCTTGCTTTCTATTTCTTGCATTTGTTAGTGCAGCTTGGAATGTTCTGAGAAGGTCTGGGGTTCTACACTCACGGTATGCTTTACCCATCCTCCTAGCTGCATGTGTTAGATTGCGTAGCTGTGGGTCATTATAATATTTACATTGGTTTTTATTGTCATTTCTAGTGGAAGGTTTATGTTGTCTTTTCCTGCCCACTTGATCTGTGAGTACAGTCTCAATAGCGGTAACTAAATCATCATTGAATTTTTGTGTGACAGTGGGCTCATAATCTTTATACCATTGATCCAATTGGTTAGTAAAGTTTTCTCTGTGTTCTGGGTTGAGAATAAGTTTCCTCCTTCTGTATTTAGCTCCTTGGTTGCTTGAGATATGATCAAGAATGACAGTTGTGAGTCTTGGGAAGTGATCAGATAGAAGATCATCAACTATGACAGAGTCATGCATTGTATATGATGCATTAAATCCAAGGCACAGATCTAGTATACCTCCATATATGTGAGTGGGCTCAGTAGTGCCTACAATACGAGCATTATCATGCTCATTTAGAAATTTCACTAGTTTAGTTCCATTGGTGTTTGTTATAGACCCACCAATATTCTTATGTCTGACATTAAAGTCTCCAAGTATGAGGGTAGGTAAATTATTGATGCGATCTGGTAAAGCATCATGTCGAAGCTGGTTTGCTGGGGCATAAAGATTAAAAATGTTTATGGAAAAATCGCCTGCGTATACTCCGACACCATGATACTGCATGTTTACTCGACTCTGCAGGGTAAGGTGTGAATGTGGCAAGTTCTTTCTGACATACATCACACAACAGTTGGTTGACCTTAAGTTATAAGCTGCATATCCAGACAGATGACATCAATATTCTTGGTTGCACTAATATGATGTAAGTCAGGCAACTGCTTCCTGATGGAAGCAATGTTCCATGAAAATAATTGTAATCTATCAATTGTAGTGAGTTATTACAATCTCTTGTTCATAAGATGTGCAGACACTTAAGAGCAAATAGCATAGTTTGTACATGCTTATCTTCAGAACCTTTATTTCTAAGCATTTTCCGGCAAATTGGCAGCAAGTTCCAAGGCAACTTTTGAAGCCAAGAGTCATTGGCTTTTTTCTTACAAATGGCTTGAAATTGAACCGAGATTGTTGATGCACTTTTGACATCATCAACGCACTCAGGAGCATCATCTTGACTACATATATTTATTAAACTTGTCAGCATCTGCTCAAGATGCTCAATTTTTTCCTGCAAGTTTGTTATAATTTGAGGAAGGTCAGGCAAAGCAAATGCCTCTCCAGAGGAAGGCTCACCTGACTTAGTTCTTTCTGTAACACCTATAACCTTAACAAGTACTTTGGTTAAATCAGTGCTCTTTGTTGGTGCCTGTGACATGACTACCTCATCATTCATTGCACGTGGGTCCTGTGCATCTGACTCATCTCCAGCTTCCAGGGGGATTACATGTGTAGCGTCCGTCTGACTGTTGGAGATGTGTGTATTGGGAGGGGGGACATGCTTATCCAAAAATTCAGGTGGAGGCATGGGTATGGGTGGTAAACTATCAGTAGTTCCACATGTGCTAGCAGGGTTGGCTAGCTCCTCCACAATTGGTGTGTGTGATGGCACTCTGGTATCACCAGAATCATTTGCAGGGAGGTTGGACTCGTCCACACTTTGCAGAGGTTCAGTCTCAGATTTGGTTGTGGTAGACTGGATGGCCTCGTCCTCAAATGGCATTAAAGGACTGTTGTCACTTTTACGTCGAAGGTTGTTTGGGTTCCGACTGCAGTCCTTATGGGAAACTGTAACCCCTGCTTCTTTACAGTTAATACAACTCCTCTAGACTTTGAGAAAGCCATCCACGACATGCCCATGCACTCAGCCCCAGCCCCAGACTCGTGGAACTCTGTGTTCATTAGGAACTGCAAGAAACCCCTCTCACAGGTCCTAAGTATGCTATAGAAAAATGCCCTCTTTATTTTAATAAAAAAAATTTTTTTTTTTTAGTTTCAAAGTACAGTGGACCCCTGGTTAACGAAAGGTTTAGTTAACGAAAAATCGCTTTACGAAAGCTTCAGAGTGCAGGCACTGTACTTCCCACCTCCAGCACCACAATATTCCCCACCCTCCTTCAGAGTGCAGGCACTGTACTTCCCACTTCCAGCACCACAACATCCCCCAACCCTCCTTCAGAGTGCAGGCACTGTTTGGCTGTCAAAGCCTACTGTGCATTCTCTAGTGGAATGTTTCCCAGCACACTTACCACACCAAGAATGTAGTATTCCACAGGCTACTGCCACATGGCGTGCCGGGCTGAGTGTTTGAGGGAGAGGACGTGTGTGAGTGAGGTCCTAGGCCTTGTATCCCAGGACTGCTTATTTCACTCGACTGACAACTCATCATGCAACTCATATCGTTGGATCGCAGCTGCATTGTTGCTGGAACTCTTATGTGTGAGCTGTGACTAGTGATCTACCTAGTTAAACGAAAAGTGTTGGTTTGAAGTGGCACAAGAAGGCCTATCTACACTACCCCTCGCCTGCCTCCTCCCTCTATTTAGAACTCAGCCACTCGCCTCTATTTACCTATGGTCTAGAGGCGGTTTTTGCCTGCCCACATACGTGCCTGAGTGCCCCTGTCAGTTCTGCCAGCTTTCCACGATTTCCCACCCACCCTTCTTAAGAATGTGTCTCCTGTGTGCATACGTGCCTGCTACAAGATAATCTCCAAGTGGTTGACACGGGTTTAACTGGCACATTCAAGCAGGTTTGAAAGCAACTTACAAGCCAGGCAGGACAAACTAAGGTAGCCAGCAGGCACAGCTGTCCTGATCCCCAGCACATCTACGTAAACGTTCTATAGTGTTCCTGCCATATCAGTGTGCTTCCTGCCTGTAAAAGCTAACTTTTACCTAGTGGCTTAGTAATAATAATAATAATATAATAATAATAATTTTTATTTCAATGCATGTTACAAGTGTACAATGTTATTGGTAGTTACAATTATAAAACAATTATAAAACTGTAATGCAAGGAGAGCCACTGGCATGCCATGGCATTAGGGGCAGTTTATTCTAGAGACTTATTCACTAAGTACTTAATGCTAAAGAAATTGATTGAGTTTATTCTAGTTCTGTATTATTTAAATTATTAAATGGTTATACATACTATTAAAAGACAATACAAGAGAAATTGGTTGAGTTTAATCTAGTTGTAGAATTTATTTCAAATTACAGTATGTTGATGCTATACTAGTATAATAACAATACTAGAAATAGTTTTTAGAGTTTCATCTAGGTATATATTTTATTTCAAATTAAGAAAATGATGATACTATAAGATATTAAATGACAATATGATGATATGAAATTGCAACAAGTGTTAAGGAGGATGAACATATCAAATTGTGATCTTCTTAAGTAAAATAATATTGGGTTTGGAAGTTTGTTACAGTATGAGTATTTAGTATAGGGTGAGTAGGTGATTTTTGAGAAGAGTCTTGAATTGATTTTCCGACAAGGTTAACTTGATATTTACTGGTAATGAATTCCAGATTTTGGGGCCCTTTATGTGCATAGAATTTTTACATTGGTTAGTATGGACTCGGGGTATGTCAAATAGTGATCTGTGTCTTGTGTCATGTTCGTGGGACCTATTAAAGTTGTTGAGGAGAATTCTGAGCGCAGGGTTGATATTAGCATGTAGAGTTTTATGTATGTAGAAGGCACATGAATAGGTATGAATATTTTTTATGGTGAGTAGTTTTAAGGTTCTGAATATAGGTGGAGTATGCTGTCTAGAGTGGGAATTTGTTATCATCCTGACTGCAGCCTTTTGCTGGGTTATGAGTGGTCTAAGGTGATTTAATGTTGTTGAGCCCCATGCACAGATTCCATAGGTGAGATAAGGGTAGATAAGAGAATGATATAGTGCAATGAGAGCTGGTTGAGGCACATAATAGCGTATCTTAGATAATATACCTACTGTCCTTGAAATTTTCTTGGAAATTTGTTGTATGTGTGTTTGGAATTTAAGACTACTGTCAAGGTGGATTCCTAGGAATTTTCCCTCTGTGAGCCTTGTGATGGGTGAACCATTTAGCGTTATGTTAAGTGGAACATTTGTAGCTTTGTTTCCAAACTGAATGTAGTAGGTCTTGTCCGTATTGAGAGTAAGCTTATTTGTCATCATCCATGTTGATATTTTCTGTAATTCGGCATTAACTGTGTTGGCTAGTACGACTGGATTTGGGTGAGAGAAGACATATGTTGTGTCATCTGCAAACAAAATGGGTTTGAGTAGTTGTGATGCATTCGGTAGGTCATTTATGTAAATGAGGAATAGGAGTGGCCCCAGGACACTACCTTGAGGAACACCGACTGTAATTTGTTGTGTGGAAGATTCTCTCCATTTGTGTTCACGTACTGACTTCTGTTGCTAAGGTACGACTTTAGGTAGTTGAGGGGTGCCCCTAATACCATAGTGCGCTAATTTTGTGAGCAATAAATCATGGTCGACTGTATCAAATGCTTTGCGTAGGTCTATGAAGATTCCCAGCGGAACTTCTTTCTTCTCAAGTGCGGTGTATATTAACTCTAACATGTGTGTTATAGCATCGTTTGTGCTCTTGTTGGTCCTGAATCCAAATTGACAGGGTTTAGTACATTGTGTGAGACGAGGTAGGAATAGATCTGTTTATGAATTAATTTTTCGAAGATTTTAGAAAGCAGTGGTAAATTTGAGATTGGTCTGTAATTATTCAAGTCAGTTTGGTCACCTCCTTTGTGGATCGGGGTGACCCTAGCTATTTTGAGAATTGATGGGAAGGTTGAAGATTCAATGGATTTATTGAATAATGCTGCTATAATTGGTGACAGTACATGTGTAGCTTTTTGTACATAAAGGGTGGTAAGCTGTTTATGTCTCCTGCTTTGTTTTTAAGGGTGTTGATTATGAGTGAGACTTCAATTGAGTTGGTAGGAGCTAGGAATAGTGTATCTGGGTAGGTGTTTGTGAGGTAGTCTGTTGGACGAGTGTTCGAGCTTGGGATCCTACTCGCTAGATTCTTTCCTATGGTGGAGAAGAAAACATTAAGTCTGTTTGCTGTCTCAATTGGTGAGAGTAGGGGTTCGTCTGTTTTTGATAATTTGATGGTATTGTTCGTGGATATCTTTTTATTTCCTAGAATTGTAGATAGGGTTTTCCAGGTTTTTTCATATCACCTTTTACGGTCTGGAGTCTGTTCTCATAATACAATTTTTTGGACCTTCTTATCAGGCTAGTAAGGATTGATGAGTAGCGTTTGGATTGTTCTCTGGTTATTAGACCCCTTCTATATTGTTTTTCATATTGGTGCCTCTTATTGATGGATTTAAGGATGCTGGGTGTTAGCCAGGGATTGTTAAGTCTCTTAGCTGTGATCTGTTTAGTTTTTTTCGGGCAATGTCTGTTATATAGGTTATGTGTTTTTTTAAGAAAGTTCTTGATGCATTCATTAATATCTGAATGTGTTTCCAATTCATTAAGCCAGTCAATGTTCGTCATAGCTGATATAAAATTATTAACAGCAGACTCATTATGTAGTCTGAAGGTAACTTTTGCAATTTCTTGGGGCAGAATGCCTAGGTTAGTTATGAGAAAGGTAGGGTAGTGGTCTGTGGTGTTTTCTGTGATTATGCCTGATTTTTGAGGAGATATTGTGTTAGTCCAGATGTGGTCTAGTAACGAGGTACTATTATCGGAGATTCTTGTAGGTTTTGATATTGTTGGTAGTAATAAGCAGTTGCTCATAGTGTTTGTGAATTCAGTTACCTGCGGGTCTTGGTCATGTAGGAGATTTATGTTGAAATCTCCTGTGAGCAGCAAATGATCTTTGTTAAGGCGTGAGTCGATTATCAGGTTTCCTAGTTTTTCACTAAAGTGGCGGATGTTTGACTGTGGTAATCTGTAGATGTTTATCACTGTGAGGGGTTTTGCAGGTCTTTTGATTTAAATTTAGCTATAATATATTCTCCATGTTCATCCCTTGTACAAGAATTTTCGATACAATCGAGTTGATCTGTATAATATATTGCTGTTCCACCCCTCGCTGGTCTGTCCTACAGTTGTGAATGGCTGTGTAACCTGGGATGGCATAGATACCTGTAGTATCAGGCTTTAGCCAGGTCTCAGTGAGTGTGATGATTGACATATTGGACTGTAGGGATTGGAGTAGTGCTGTGAGGTCATCATAATGTTTGCTCAACGATCTAACATTGTAATTGAAGATAGTTAAGTTATTGTTGGCTCTGAGTAATGTCTTTGCTTGATCAGCTGTGTAATAGTTACAATTGCTGTTGGAGTCGTGTAAGTCATTTAATAATAGGTTGATATCAGGATCAATGCCTGTAATCATAGGAATTAATGTGATTCTATAACTAGACTTGGGAACAATAGATTATGATAAACTTAATGATATGGTATTAGATTAAAGTCTTACTTGCTAATGGATTAACACAATTATGTGCAAGTGTTTACAGGAATTTTTACAGTGATATAGGATATTTGAAAAATGTTAATGATATACTAATTTAACTGTCTAATGAATGGTTAGAACAACTTCAATGACTAGTATTAAATTGGTATGGAAAAATAAATTTTTGATTCAATGTGGCACTGGTTGAAACTTTAGTATATGAAAGGCAATAAGAGGTTAATGAATGCAAAGAGCTATTGAACTAGAAGTTAAAACAGATTTGACTAATATTAAAAGTAGTTTTGATTAAATTGAAGTTAATAAAGTGACTGAAGTTGGCTAATGGTAAAAGGTATTTATAAGATATAAGTAAATGATTGCACTTATCAGGTAGTTCTTATAAAGGAAATATTAAGTAAGTCACATATACAATGAGGTAGTTGTTAGAATATATGAATACAATTAAGCAAATAAAGTGACTGAAAGTTGACTAAAGTTGGCTAATGGTAAACAGTATTTATAAAATATAAGTAAATGATTGCACTTATCAGGTAGTTGCTTATAAAGGAAATATAAAGTAAGTCATATACACAATGAGGTAGTTGTTTGAATATAAGAGTACAATTAAGTAAATAAAGTGACTGGAATTTGCTTTTGGTAAAAAGGTATTTAAAAGTATGAGTAAATAATTGCACTTATTTGGTAATAGCTTATAAGAAAAAAATAAACTAAGTCACATACACAATAAGGTAATTGTTTGATTATAAAAATATAATAAGAAAAACAATAGTGAAAAAGTTGTAATTAAATTTCAAGTAGAAAGTAATTACTAATATTGTAAATAGATAGGGTTGGGAAAAGGTAATGATAGATTTGTATTAAAAATAAAAAAATAAAAGTAAATGGTTACAGAGACGTTAAAAGATAAATATATAGTAAAATAGGATGTACAATTATATTTAGTGGGAAATTTAATATAGTGAGGTAGCAGATTATTAGAACAAAATGAAGTTAATTACATTAATATATAATCAGTTTTGGGAGAAATGTAAGATTGTGAGGTTGCAGTTACTAATACAACTGTTGCACTAACGCAGACTAAGGATTAGGTCATTGATATTATTCAGTCTCTGTAAGATTAGCATCTCGAAGGAATGTGGACAGTTCATTTTCATTCGTGATATAATAAGCACGGCCTACATTTGTTTTCTTAACTAGGATTTTCCCTTCTCGGGTGAAGCACTGGTGGATTTTGTCATTATTCTCACGTTTAAGCTTTCTTACTCTGTATAGGAGGTTCTGACGTTTTTTTGTGAGGCATTCATTTACATAGAGATCTTTTTTTGCATTAATTGATGTTTTAATAAGATCTGTTTTACTGTCTATCGTGTGAAATCTAAGCATAACACTCTTTTTTCTACCTTGTGTGCCAAGTAAACGTGATTCTGTTATTTCTGATGCTGGTACTACTAAATTTAAGTGATCTTTTATGGTCTGAAGAGCAGCATCTTTGCAGTTGGTATGGTTTATGCCACTTGGAAAGAGTGCACTGCTAATTATTACCGCGCTGGATAACTTATCTTGCTCATTTTTATCTTCTTGGTTAGAAAAATAGTCGGTCAGCTGGGTATCCATGTTGGTTTTCCAGTGTGGGTTGATATGCCAGATGGATTTAAAGAGTGAGTAATGTAAGGGAGAGGGGATTAGCTGTGTCGCTACCACCATCACCCACATATCTCTCCATGCTTGTACATTTCCACCACCGCTCACAGACCAGGTGAAGAAAGAAGATAGACTGGGCGCCGACGACAAGGCCGCAGGTTCTGTGAGTCGACAGAAATCGCATATTCATCCCAAAGAAATCGCCGCCTCCTGTGAAGACGCTGTGTTATGTAGTGGTGCGCGGGTTGCCACGTACACCCCAGGTTAACTACACTAACTTTCCCTCACTTCTAGACTAGGATTATTTCTGACCTTCAGCAACAGTGTTTCGCTTTAGAGACAGTTAACTGTTATCTGTAAGCCTGTATTAAGACTTTTAAATAAAAGGCTCAGAGTTTATTTCAGTGTAGTGACTTCTTACATTTATTAACTCAGTGTAATTCTCCGCTCAGTGTTACTGAACTATCAAATACAGTTACACAATTAAGTTGCTTGTCCTAGTGTTGTGCTGTGTTTCCTAATACATTTTCCCATTCAGACTGAAACTTGACTGTTAAACTCCTAGAACTATTTCAAATTGCACTATTCATCTGTGCTGTGAGCGTGTAACTCATGCTATTTTATAACATTAAGCTAATTTTGTTCAGGGATAAGATTATTGCATTTTTACTGTGAACAACAAGAGCACAAACGATGCTATAACACACATGTTAGAGTTAATATACACCGCACTTGAGAAGAAAGAAGTTCCGCTGGGAATCTTCATAGACCTACGCAAAGCTTTTGATACAGTCGACCATGATTTATTGCTCACAAAATTAGCGCACTATGGTATTAGGGGGCACCCCCTCAACTACCTAAAGTCGTACCTTAGCAACAAAAGTCAGTACGTGAACACAAATGGGGAGAACTCTTCCACACAACAAATTACAGTCGGTGTCCCTCAAGGTAGTGTCCTGGGGCCACTCCTATTCCTCATTTACATAAATGACCTACCGAATGCATCACAACTACTCAAACCCATTTTGTTTGCAGATGACACAACATATGTCTTCTCTCACCCAAATCCAGTCGTACTAGCCAACACAGTTAATGCCGAATTACAGAAAATATCAACATGGATGATGACAAATAAGCTTACTCTCAATACGGACAAGACCTACTACCTGGAGTCTACCTGGAGAGAATTCCAGGGGTCAACGCCCCCGCGGCCCGGTCTGTGACCAGGCCTCTTGTTGGACCAGAGCCTGATCAACCAGGCTGTTACTGCTGGCCGCACGCAGTCCAACGTACGAACCACAGCCCGGCTGATCAGGTACCGACTTGAGGTGCCTGTCCAGTGCCTGCTTGAAGACAGCCAGGGGCTTGTTGGTAATCCCCTGATGTATGCTGGGAGGCAGTTGAACAATCTTGGGCCCTCACACTTATTGTGTTGTCCCTCAACGTGCTAGTGGCACCCTGCTCTTCATTGGGGGAATGTTACATCGCCTGCCGAGTCTTTTGCTTTCGTACGGAGTGATTTTTGTGTGCAAGTTTGGTACTAAGCCCTCGAGAATTTTCCATGTGTATATAATAATGTATCTCTCCCGCCTGCGTTCTAGAGAGTACAGGTTTAGGAACTTCAAGCGTTCCCAGTAGTTGAGGTGGTTTATCGCACTTATGCGTGCGGTGAAGGTTCTCTGCACATTTTCAAGGTCAGCAATTTCACCCGCCTTGAAAGGTGCAGTTAGTGTGCAGCAATATTCCAGCCTAGATAGAACAAGCGATCTGTAAAGTGTCAACATGGGCTTGGCATCCCTGGTTTTGAAGGTTCTCATTATCCATCCTGTCATTTTTCGAGCAGATGCAATTGCTACATTGTTATGGTCCTTGAAGGTGAGATCCTCTGACATGATCACTCCCAGGTCTTTGACATTAGTTTTTCGCTCTATTGTGTGGTTGGAATTAGTTTTGTACTCCGATGAGATTTTAATTTTTCACGTTTTCCGTATCTGAGTAATTGAAATTTCTCATCATTGAACTTCATATTGTTTTCTGCAGCCCATTTAAAGATTTGGTTTATGTCTGCTTGGAGTCTTGCAGTGTCTTCAACGGTGGACACTGTCATACAGATTCGGGTGTCATCTGCAAAGGAAGACACAGCACTGTGGCTTATATCCCTGTCAATGTCTGATATGAGGATGAGGAATAGGATGGG
>WNWK01048640.1:0-13478 GCA_009830355.1 Cherax destructor | reverse complement strand
TTGTATTCTGCCGATTCCTTCAACCGTGGTTTCTCTTGGAGGATTCTGTTTTGCACTGTTTCTGTTCTGAAAATCAGCTTGACTGGTCGTTTTCTCCCCTTCACATACCCTCCTATTCTCTGAAATTTTACAATCTCGGACATGTCCTCTTCACCTATTTCTTTGATGATGTTCTCAATCTCCTTTCTTTCTGCCTGCCCTCTTTCAGTGTGTGTCCTTCCCTCGCTCTCCTGGAGCCCATGAATGAACACTGACATCGCCTTCTCCTCCTCCCATTGCCTTTCCCTCTGTGACTCTGGTTCCTGTCTGTATATGGCCGTATTCTCCCTGATTTTTTCCTGTAGATCTTGGTGGCATGGTCGTGCCTCTGCATTTGACCTAACCCCCTCTCCACCTGCAACCAGCTGCTCTCCCCCTTCACCCCTTGGCCATGCTTGGCAGGTTGATACGGCCTTAGCGTAAGTTATGTCTCTTCCTCCGCATTGGGCCCCTCGTTCAGTAGGGGTGTACCAGCATCAGATGCTGTGCCTTCTCTGGTCAGTACCCCTGTAGCCTGCTTCAGCCTGTTTACCTCATATTCTAGGACTCTTATCCTGGCTACTGCAGCTTCGACTAGTGACTCCCAATTCTTCTTTTCCTCCTCCAACCTCTTTTCCAATTTCACAGAAAGCTCTGTCTCCATTTTTTCAGAGAGCTCTCCTAGTTTTCTCTCCCACTCTTGTTCCATCCTTTTGCACTGCTCTTCCATCCATTCTTCCTTACAAGAACCATTCTCCTCTGGTCCCTGGGTCCTTCGAGTCCCTACCATTTGGTTTGTGTGTGTGTGTGTGTGTTGGTTGTAGCAGTTAAGTGTTGAGGGCCCAGAAATAAACCTCCTCACTTCTATGTATCAATAATACTACTAATACACAAATACTACTACTAATACTACTAATAATACCAATAATAACACTAGAACTTCTAATATTAACAATACTAATACTAATAGTCAGTGTGCTCGTGCTTGTGTGAGTGTGCTTGCATCTGTGTGTGTGAGTGAGCTTGTGTGTGTTTGTGTGAATGTGCTTGTGTGAGTTTGTGTGAATGTGCTTGTGTGAGTTTGCTTGTTTTAGTTTGTGTGTACCTGTGCTTGTGTGTATGCACTTTGTGTGTGTGTGTGTGTGTGTACAGGTGCACAAGTGTGTACACACCTAATCGTAATAACATAATATCAAACAACTCAGGGAACGGGTTGTATTTCAACCCCTGGCGAATGTGTCATTACGATTTCGTGAGTCATGATGACGGCTTTGAGGGGACTTGAGCTAGAGTTCGTCACGGCCACGCTGGCGGGAGATTCATCTGTAAAAACTTTCATTTGTGTTCACAGTGGTGGCCCATGTTAACCTTCCAATGATGTATAAATATACCTAGTTGGATGAACCTTATTGTAGCCAGCTGGCCCAGTGGTTAACACACTGGCCTGGAGTTTAACCACTCACTCGCCGTGAGTTCTAACCCCACCCTTACTGTTGTAAGAATGTACAGGTTGGACGGGCACATGAGTTTGTGAGGGTGGGTGTGAATTGTACCTGCCTAGCATGGGCCAGTAAGCCAACTGTAGTGCTCCACTGTCCTCATGTTTTTTATATACATGTCTGTGTGAGTGTGTGTGTGTGTGTGTGAGGGGAAGGGGGTTGTGTGCGCGTGTGCACGCGTGCTGACCAGCTTAGCGTGCCTCAGACCATCTCCAAGATGTTAAACCCACCATTTAATCCCCCAAAAAATATTCCCAGATATATCCTTTGATAACTGGGTTATTTCTGTACAGTATGAACATAACTCAGGGGGATAGAATTCTGAAGACACTAATATGACCCGGGTAACGAGGCAGAGTTTATTATTTTTCCCCCTTGCTAATGACCCAACCTTATATCATGTTGGTTTTAGGTAGAGACCTAAAAATATAATGGACGTTTGTATAAGGTGGTTATATTAATTTAAAAAAAAGTTTAAAAGTACGTTGAGTTGATATTGGGGACGTGGATCATGGAAAATGCTCTTCTTCAGGGCGAAGTCTGCTTACACCTGCTGACATTGCTTATGTAACAGTAAATAGGTACCTGAGTGATAGTCGACCAAGTCTGTGTATTATCTAAAGAAGACTAGTGTGGTCTTGACCTGATGATGACCAGTGTGGTCTTGACTTGTTGATGACCAGTGTGGTCTTGACCTGATGATGACCAGTGTGGTCTTGACCTGATGATGGCCAGTGTGGTCTTGACTTAAAGATGACCAGTGTGGTCTTGACCTGATGATGACCAGTGTGGTCTTGACATGAAGATGACCAGTGTGGTCTTGACATGAAGATGACCAGTGTGGTCTTGACATGAAGATGGCCAGTGTGGTCTTGACCTGATGATGGCCAGTGTTGTCTTGACTTGAAGATGACCAGTGTGGTCTTGACATGAAGATGACCAGTGTGGTCTTGACATGAAGATGACCAGTGTGGCCTTGACCTGTTGATGACCCGTGTGGTCTTGACCTGTTGATAAACAGTGTTAACTTGACCTGATGATAGCCAGTGTGGGCTTGACCTGATGATGGCCAGTGTTGTCTTGACTTGAAGATGACCAGTGTAGTCTTGACATGAAGATGACCAGTGTGGTCTTGACATGAAGATGAAAAGTGTGGCCTTGACCTGTTGATGACCCGTGTGGTCTTGACCTGTTGATGACCAGTGTGGTCTTGACATGAAGATGACCAGTGTGGTCTTGACATGAAGATGACCAGTGTGGTCTTGACATGAAGATGACCAGTGTGGTCTTGACATGAAGATGACCAGTGTGGTCTTGACCTGTTGATGACCAGTGTTGTCTTGACATGAAGATGACCAGTGTGGTCTTGACCTGATGATGACCAGTGTGGTCTTGACATGAAGATGACCAGTGTGGTCTTGACCTGTTGATGACCAGTGTGGTCTTGACATGAAGATGACCAGTGTGGTCTTGACATGAAGATGACCAGTGTGGTCTTGACATGAAGATGACCAGTGTGGTCTTGACATGAAGATGACCAGTGTGGTCTTGACCTGATGATGACCAGTGTGGTCTTGACCTGATGATGACCAGTGTGGTCTTGACCTGATGATGACCAGTGTGGTCTTGACATGAAGATGGCCAGTGTGGTCTTGACCTGATGATGACCAGTGTGGTCTTGACCTGATGATGACCAGTGTGGTCTTGACCTGATGATGACCAGTGTGGTCTTGACATGAAGATGGCCAGTGTGGTCTTGACCTGATGATGACCAGTGTGGTCTTGACATGAAGATGACCAGTGTGGTCTTGACATGAAGATGACCAGTGTGGTCTTGACCTGATGATGACCAGTGTGGTCTTGACCTGATGATGACCAGTGTGGTCTTGACCTGATGATGACCAGTGTGGTCTTGACATGAAGATGGCCAGTGTGGTCTTGATCTGATGATGACCAGTGTGGTCTTGACCTGATGATGACCAGTGTGGTCTTGACCTGATGATGACCAGTGTGGTCTTGACATGAAGATGACCAGTGTGGTCTTGACATGAAGATGACCAGTGTGGTCTTGACCTGATGATGACCAGTGTGGTCTTGACCTGATGATGACCAGTGTGGTCTTGACCTGATGATGACCAGTGTGGTCTTGACATGAAGATGGCCAGTGTGGTCTTGACCTGATGATGACCAGTGTGGTCTTGACCTGATGATGACCAGTGTGGTCTTGACCTGATGATGACCAGTGTGGTCTTGACATGAAGATGGCCAGTGTGGTCTTGACCTGATGATGACCAGTGTGGTCTTGACATGAAGATGACCAGTGTGGTCTTGACATGAAGATGACCAGTGTGGTCTTGACCTGATGATGACCAGTGTGGTCTTGACCTGATGATGACCAGTGTGGTCTTGACCTGATGATGACCAGTGTGGTCTTGACCTGATGATGACCAGTGTGGTCTTGACATGAAGATGACCAGTGTGGTCTTGACATGAAGATGACCAGTGTGGTCTTGACCTGATGATGACCAGTGTGGTCTTGACCTGATGATGACCAGTGTGGTCTTGACCTGATGATGACCAGTGTGGTCTTGACATGAAGATGGCCAGTGTGGTCTTGATCAGGTCTATTCTTCTGCATTCTGGTCAAAGTTTAACAGTTATACCTCCAATTTGTGGGTTGTGAATTGTTCCAGTAAGAGCAATCCAGGTATTGTTCCATTCACGGTATTGTCCCAGGTATTGTTCCAGTCACGGTATTGTTTCAGGTATTGTTCCAGTCACGGTATTGTTTCAGGTATTGTTCCAGTCACGGTATTGTTTCAGGTATTGTTCCAGTCACGGTATTGTTTCAGGTATTGTTCCATTCACGGTATTGTCCCAGGTATTGTTCCAGTCACGGTATTGTTTCAGGTATTGTTCCAGTCACGGTATTGTTTCAGGTATTGTTCCAGTCACGGTATTGTTTCAGGTATTGTTCCAGTCACGGTATTGTTTCAGGTATTGTTCCATTCACGGTATTGTCCAGGTATTGTTCCAGTCACGGTATTGTTTCAGGTATTGTTCCAGTCACGGTATTGTTTCAGGTATTGTTCCAGTCACGGTATTGTTTAGGTATTGTTCCAGTCACGGTATTGTTCCAGGTATTGTTCCAATCACGGTATTGTTTCAGGTATTGTTCCAATCACGGTATTGTAGCAGCCACAGTATTGTTTCAGGTATTGTTCCAGTTGTTGTATTGTTCCAGCCACAGTATTGTTTCAGGTATTGTTCCAGTTGTTGTATTGTTCCAGCCACAGTATTGTTCCAGTCACGGTATTGTTCCAGTCAGGGTATTGTTCCAGGTATTGTTCCAGGTATTGTTCCAGTTGCAGTATTGTTCCAGTCACAGTATTGTTCCAATCACAGTATTGTTCCAGTCACGGTATTGTTCCAGTCATGGTATTGTTCCAGTCACGGTATTGTTCAAGTCACGGTATTGTTCCCGTCACGGTATTGTTCCAGGTATTGTTCCAGTCACGGTATTGTTCCAGTCACGGTATTGTACCTTTTATTCATCATGGTTTCCATGTTTATTGACTTATAATTATTATTAATGTTATTATTATTATTATTATTATTATTATTATTATTATTATTATTATTATTATTATTATTATTATTATTATTATTATTATTATTATTATTATTTTATTAATAAGAGCTTTACTTCTTTAATAAAAATCTAAAATAAACATAACGATGAAACTTTGATGGTGGAAAGTAATTCCCTTTATTGATTATGTTATTAAAACCCTCCTGCCTCCCCTCCTGCCTCCCCTCCTGCCTCCCTCCCGCCTCCCTCCCTCCCCCATTATTTTCCCTTCGCTCTCCTCTTTTTCTCGTTTCTTCCTCTTTTTTAACGTCTTCTTTTATTTCACTTCTTTTATCTTTATTTTCCCTCGTATACTTTCTCTTTCCCCTTCATATTCCTTGAACATTCTCTCTTCTCTCTCTCTCTCTCTCTCTCTCCCTCTTCTTAACTCGCATTCTCTCCCTTCTGACATCACCCTTCCCTCGTACCTCCCTCTTTCCTCCTTCCCCACCTCCCACCATTCCCTGCCTCCCTCCTTCCCCACCTCCCCACCATCCCCGCCTCCCTCCTTCCCCACCTCCCACCTTCCCCGCCTAACTCCTTCCCCACCTTCCCCGCCTCCCTCCTTCCCCACCTCCCACCATCCCCGCCTTCCTCCTTCCCCACCTCCCACCTTCCCTCCTCCCTCCTTCCCACCTTCCCCGCCTCCCTCCTTCCCCACCTTCCCCGCCTCCCTCCTTCCCCACCTTCCCCGCCTCCCTCCTTCCCCACCTTCCCCGCCTCCCTCCTTCCCCACCTCCCACCATCCCCTGCCTCCCTCCTTCCCCACCTCCCACCTTCCCTCCTCCCTCCTTCCCCACCTTCCCGCCTCCCTCCTTCCCCACCTTCCCCGCCTCCCTCCTTCCCCACCTTCCCTGCCTCCCTCCTTCCCCACCTCCCACCATCCCCGCCTCCTCCTTCCCCACCTCCCACCTTCCCTCCTCTCTCCTTCCCCACCTTCCCTGCCTCCCTCCTTCCCCACCTTCCCGCCTCCCTCCTTCCCCACCTTCCCCGCCTCCCTCCTTCCCCACCTTCCCGCCTCCTCCTTCCGCACCTTCCCCACCTCCCACCTTCCCCACCTCCCACCTTCCCCACCTCCCACCTTCCCCACCTCCCACCATCTTTCCTCCCAGGACATCCTTCACATTCCCCTCACTGTAACTGGTTGTTAATTAAATAACTCGTATTGATAGGTTTGATCACGAGCTGTGATGTTGTGACAGAGGTTATTGCGTATTGAAGTGGTCTGTCTGGTTCTTGTCTTGACTGCCGGATAGAACCTCGTCAAGTTCTTCTTGATTAATCAGTTCTGTGACGAGGGTGGTTGTCGCTTGTGTTATTGCAAGTGTTTGAAACATTCTCCCACACTCTCCCACACTCTCCCACACCCCTCCCATACTCTCCCACACCCCTCCCACATTCTCCTACATCCCTCCCACACTCTCCCACACCCTCCCACACTTTCCCAAACCCCTCCCACACTCTCCCACACTCTCCTACACCCCTTCCACACACACCTTGTCTCCTCCCACTTGTGCAAAGATCAATCTCGTCTTTGTAGATACAGCTTATAACTGTAGACAAATACTGTATACATCTTATAACTGTAGACAGATACTGTATACATCTTATAACTGTAGACAAATACTGTATACATCTTATAACTGTAGACAGATACTGTATACATCTCATAACTGTAGACAGATACTGTATACAGCTTATAACTGTAGACAGATACTGTATACAGCTTATAACTGTAGACAGATACTGTATACAGCTTATAACTGTAGACAGATACTGTATACAGCTTATAACTGTAGACAGATACTGTATACAGCTTATAACTGTAGACAGATACTGTATACAGCTTATAACTGTAGACAGATACTGTATACAGCTTATAACTGTAGACAGATACTGTATACAGCTTATAACTGTAGACAGATACTGTATACAGCTTATAACTGTAGACAGATACTGTATACAGCTTATAACTGTAGACAGATACTGTATACAGCTTATAACTGTAGACAGATACTGTATACAGCTTATAACTGTAGACAGATACTGTATACAGCTTATAACTGTAGACAGATACTGTATACAGCTTATAACTGTAGACAGATACTGTATACATCTCATAACTGTAGACAGATACTGTATACAGCTTATAACTGTAGACAGATACTGTATACAGCTTATAACTGTAGACAGATACTGTATACAGCTTATAACTGTAGACAGATACTGTATACAGCTTATAACTGTAGACAGATACTGTATACAGCTTATAACTGTAGACAGATACTGTATACAGCTTATAACTGTAGACAGATACTGTATACAGCTTATAACTGTAGACAGATACTGTATACAGCTTATAACTGTAGACAGATACTGTATACAGCATGTAGCTGTAGACAGATGCTGTATCTTTACTGGTTAATGTAGATTTCTTAAACAGCTTGTAACAAGAGGCATGATAGTCTACCTCTGTTGTTACAATGTCTTTAACATCCCGTCATCACCTTTGCAACATGCATTGTCTGGCAGTCTCGTCAACCTGTGTTGCTTCAGTCAATTTTTCTCTTCTTAAGGATTTTTTGCATTATTTGACACTCAAAAAGAGATGCAGATGTTATCATGTACGCCTGAGTCTGCTGACTCCTTTCAGAAGTATCGCTTACTAAGATCAAGCTTCTATGAGAGAACATTTATGGGGTTTGATTTTCTTGTAAAATTTCTGCAAAATTCAATAATTGTTTGTGTGGCTGTGTTGTTGCTGCCTCCAGCAGTGAGAAACATGACTAGTGTCTTGTGTTGTTGCTGCCTCCAGCAGTGAGAAACATGACTGGTGTCTTGTGTTGTTGCTGCCTCCAGCAGTGAGAAACATGACTGGTGTCTTGTGTTGTTGCTGCCTCCAGCAGTGAGAAATATTACTGGTGTCTTGTGTTATTGCTACCTCCAGCAGTGAGAAACATGACTGGTGTCTTGTGTTGTTGCTGCCTCCAGCATTGAGAAACATTACTGGTGTCTTGTGTTGTTGCTGCCTCAAGCAATGAGAAACATGACTGGTGTCTTGTGTTGTTGCTGCTTCTAGTATTGAGAAACATGACTGGTGTCTTGTGTTGTTGCTGCCTCCAGCAGTGAGAAACATGACTGGTGTCTTGTGTTGTTGCTGCCTCCAGCAGTGAGAAACATGACTGGTGTCTTGTGTTGTTGCTGCTTTTAGTATTGAGAAACATGACTGGTGTCTTGTGTTGTTGCTGCCTCCAGCAGTGAGAAACATGACTGGTGTCTTATGTTGTTGTTGCCTCCAGCAGTGAGAAACATGACTGATGTCTTGTGTTGTTGCCTCCAGCAGTGAGAAACATGACTGGTGTATTGTGTTGTTGCTGCCTCCAGCAGTGAGAAACATGACTGGTGTCTTGTGTTGTTGCTGTCTCCAGCAGTGAGAAACATGACTAGTGTCTTGTGTTGTTGTTGCCTCCAGCAGTGAGAAATATGACTGGTGTCTTGTGTTGTTGTTGCCTCCAGCAGTGAGAAACATGAGTGGTGTCTTGTGTTGTTGCTGTCTCCCGCAGTGAGAAACATGACTGGTGTCTTGTGTTGTTTTTGCCTCCAGCAGTGAGAAATATGACTGGTGTCTTGTGTTGTTGTTGCCTCCAGCAGTGAGAAATATGACTGGTGTCTTGTGTTGTTGTTGCCTCCAGCAGTGAGAAACATGAGTGGTGTAATGTGTTGTTGCTGCTTCTAGTATTGAGAAACATGACTGGTGTCTTGTGTTGTTGCTGCCTCCAGCAGTGAGAAACATGACTGGTGTCTTGTGTTGTTGCTTCCTCCAGCATTGAGAAACATGACTGGTGTCTTGTGTTGTTGCTGCCTCCAGCAGTGAGAAGCATGACTGGTGTCTTGTGTTGTTGCTGCCTCCAGCAGTGAGAAACATGACTGGTGTCTTGTGTTGTTGCTGTCTCCCGCAGTGAGAAACATGACTGATGTCTTATGTTGTTGCTGCCTCTAGCAGTGAGAAACATGACTGGTGTCTTCTGTTGTTGCTGCTTCTAGTATTGAGAAACATGTCTGGTGTTTTGTGTTGTTGCTGTCTCCAGCAGTGAGAAACATGACTCGTCTCTTGTGTTGTTGCTTCCTCCAGCAGTGAGAAACATGTCTGGTGTCTTGTGTTGTTGCTGTCTCCAGCAGTGAGAAACATGACTGTTGTCTTGTGTTGTTGCTGCCTCCAGCAGTGAGAAACATGACTGTTGTCTTGTGTTGTTGCTGCCTCCAGCAGTGAGAAACATGACTAGTGTCTTGTGTTGTTGCTTCCTCCAGCAGTGAGAAACATGACTGGTGTGTTGTTGTTGTTGCTGCCTCCAGCAGTGAGAAACATGTCTGGTGTCTTGTGTTGTTGCTGCCTCCAGCAGTGAGAAACATGACTGTGGTCTTGTGTTGTTGCTGCCTCCAGCAGTGAGAAACATGACTGGTGTCTTGTGTTGTTGCTGCCTCCAGCAGTGAGAAACATGACTTGTGTCTTGTGTTGTTGCTTCCTCCAGCAGTGAGAAACATGACTGGTGTCTTGTGTTGTTGCTGCCTCCAGCAGTGAGAAACATGACTGGTGTCTTGTGTTGTTGCTGCCTCCAGCAGTGAGAAACATGTCTGGTGTCTTGTGTTTTTGCTTCCTCCAGCAGTGAGAAACATGACTGTTGTCTTGTGTTGTTGCTGCCTCCAGCAGTGAGAAACATGACTGGTGTCTTGTGTTGTTGCTGCCTCCGGCAGTGAGAAACATGACTGGTGTCTTGTGTTGTTGCTGCCTCCGGCAGTGAGAAACATGACTGGTGTCTTGTGTTGTTGCTGCCTCCAGCAGTGAGAAACATGACTGTTGTCTTGTGTTGTTGCTGCCTCCAGCAGTGAGAAACATGACTGGTGTCTTGTGTTGTTGCTGCCTCCGGCAGTGAGAAACATGACTGGTGTCTTGTGTTGTTGCTGCCTCCGGCAGTGAGAAACATGACTGGTGTCTTGTGTTGTTGCTGCCTCCAGCAGTGAGAAACATGACTGTTGTCTTGTGTTGTTGCTGCCTCCAGCAGTGAGAAACATGACTGGTGTCTTGTGTTGTTGCTGCCTCCAGCAGTGAGAAACATGTTTGGTGTCTTGTGTTTTTGCTTCCTCCAGCAGTGAGAAACATGACTGTTGTCTTGTGTTGTTGCTGCCTCCAGCAGTGAGAAACATGACTGGTGTCTTGTGTTGTTGCTGCCTCCGGCAGTGAGAAACATGACTGGTGTCTTGTGTTGTTGCTGCCTCCGGCAGTGAGAAACATGACTGGTGTCTTGTGTTGTTGCTGCCTCCAGCAGTGAGAAACATGTCTGGTGTCTTGTGTTTTTGCTTCCTCCAGCAGTGAGAAACATGACTGTTGTCTTGTGTTGTTGCTGCCTCCAGCAGTGAGAAACATGACTGGTGTCTTGTGTTGTTGCTGCCTCCGGCAGTGAGAAACATGACTGGTGTCTTGTGTTGTTGCTGCCTCCAGCAGTGAGAAACATCGTGGGTGACGTCGCGAGGTGACGTTGTGGAGTGACATGATGATGGATGTCATGGGGTGACATCGCGAAGTGACATCTGTGGAGTGACGTCGTGGAGTCGGCAGCAACGTGACGTCAGCAGCATGGTGGTGACGTCATGGGTTGATGTGGGCGCAGACCACAGCGTGGCTTGGGATCTGGCTTAACCCACATTTCATTGCAGATTGCAGATTACATAGGTATCGGTAGTTACAATGTAAATTGAGTGCAAGGAGAGCCACTGACATGCCATGGCATTAGGGGCAGCTTATTCTAGTCCTTAAAAACTATGTACTTAATATTAGAGAAATTTATTGAGTTTATTCTAGTTAAAATTATTTTCAAAATTACAATATGATGAAATTTTACTGTTTAAATTATTATATAATGATATTAGATTGTTACAGGTGTTAAGATTCTTGAATGATAATATGGACTTGAGATTATCTTAAGGAAAATAACATTGAGCATTTTTGACATTAACTTATAATATGAGTAGGGGGTAACATAATAGTAACATATTATTAAAAATTGAGATTATCGTATAGGAAGGTAATAATGAGCATTTTTCAAAGTAGTTTATAGTATGATCATTTAGTTTTGGGTGAGTAGGTGGTTTTTGAGTTGAGTCTTAAATTGATTTTCAGACAAGATTATCTTAATATTTACTGGTAATGAATTCCAGGTTCTGGGGCCCTTTATGTGCATAGAATTTTTACATAGGTTGATATGAACACGGGGTATATCAAAAAGTGATCTGTGTCTTGTGTTGTGGTCATGGGTCCTATTAAAGTTGGTGAGGAGAATTTTGAGCAGAGGGTTTATATTAGAGTGTAAAGTTTTATATATGTAGTAGGCACAAGAGTAGTATGAATGTTCTTTACGGTGAGTAGTTTGAGACTTTTGAATATTGGTGGAGTATGCTGTCTAGAGTGGGAATTTGTTATCATTCTGACTGCGGCCTTTTGTTGTGTTATGAGTGGTCTAAGGTGATTTAACGTTGTTGATCCCCATGCACAGATTCCATAGGTGAGATACGGGTAGATAAGTGAATGATATAGTGCAAGGAGAGCTGATTGAGGTACATAATAGCGTATCTTTGATAATATGCCTACTGTCTTCGAGATTTTCTTGGAAATTTGTTGTATATGTGTTTGGAATTTAAGGCTACGTGGTCACACGTGGCTTCGAGTGCCATGTGGTCACACGTGGCTTCGAGTGCCATGTGGTCACACGTGGCTTCGAGTGGTCGTGGACACTCGAATACACAGCTCTGGCAAGAATTCACAAGGAAATTCACAGAAAACAGCAGAGAGGGAGTGAGTGCAGTGAGTGGAGTGTGTGGCGTACACTACAGGTTTCTGGTTCTTCGTTGATTCTACCTCTCCATCCATCCTCTTGATCTTTAACTTTGTCCCATGCATTCCAGCCACTGTCCAGGTTCCTTTCTTGGCTTGAGGATTCTCAACAGGAGGATTACTACGAATCCTCTTGTTTTCCTGAAGTGCTGAAATAGCAGTGCTGAGCTGAACAACAACAGCAGAACATGCTGGCAAGGCTGAGCACGTGACTGAGAAACAGCGTGGGACGCTGTGTGTAGAGTCAGTGACGTCATTTCTCGGAGAATTCAACAAATTTCGGCCTGAATCCTTCTTGTACCTGTGTCTGGATGCTGAGACTTGCAGACACGACTTCAGGATAACTCGTTGAGGGACGAATGCTTCTTGTGTAGGCTGATGAAGTAAAGACAAACTTCAGTCCTCTTCCTCCCCTCGCGGGCAAACACAACTGCTGCGAGGCTTCCACCATTTATAACAACGTGTTATTTGGCGTTTTCTTGGAGGCGTGGTTGAAATGATAAGGCTTCGGAGGCTTCTGACTTTATTTGTAATAAAGGGTGGGGTACACAAGCTGTGTGTCTGTGGCCATGGCCCGGGTGGGCCATGCCTTGCGAGGGAGAGGAGTTAGGCCTTGTCTGAGAGAAGTCTGGGTGCCAAGTGAGGGAGAGGCAGGGGTGAGGCAGACTCACATGGGTATGCCTACAGGCTTGCTCTCTGGCGGAAACTATGGGAACTAACATGGCACGAAATATGAACTCAGCTGGCAGACAGCATGGGCTGTCTATGCAGACAGTCAGGCTGTCTACATATTTTCCTGATTTTTTTTAGTTTTAACTGGCTGTTGTGACTATTGTTAACTGGTTGTTGCGACTGTGTTAGCTGGTTGTTGTGACTGTGTTAGCTGGTTGTTGTGACTGTGTTAGCTGGTTGTTGTGACTGGTGTTAACTGGTTGTTGCGACTGTGTTAGCTGGTTGTTGTGACTGGTGTTAACTGGTTGTTGTGACTGTGTTAGCTGGTTGTTGTGACTGGTGTTAACTGGTTGTTGTGACTGTGTTAGCTGGTTGTTGTGACTGTGTTAGCTGGTTGTTGTGACTGTGTTAGCTGGTTGTTGTGACTGTGTTAGCTGGTTGTTGTGACTGGTGTTAACTGGTTGTTGTGACTGGTGTTAACTGGTTGTTGTGACTGTGTTAACTGGTTGTTGCGACTGTGTTAGCTGGTTGTTGTGACTGGTGTTAACTGGTTGTTGTGACTGTGTTAGCTGGTTGTTGTGACTGTGTTAGCTGGTTGTTGTGACTGGTGTTAACTGGTTGTTGTGACTGGTGTTAACTGGTTGTTGTGACTGTGTTAACTGGTTGTTGTGACTGTGTTAGCTGGTTGTTGTGACTGGTGTTAACTGGTTGTTGTGACTGTGTTAGCTGGTTGTTGTGACTGTGTTAGCTGGTTGTTGTGACTGTGTTAGCT
>WNWK01048639.1:0-13478 GCA_009830355.1 Cherax destructor | reverse complement strand
AAGATCATTTCTTCCAAAATTGGCAGAGATTAGGATTCTAGCTAACAGAACTAGAGTGGAAAAGTTATACCCATCTTGGAACCCTTTGGATGATGGTGACGGGGATGGGGAAAATAGGGTTACAATATAAAACCTTAGATGGGAATAAAAAAGGTGGGGTATTTAATAAAAACGACTTAGCCTATAATCCAAGACCTGATTTAAATGACAATAACTGGTTTTGGGGGTTTTTAAGTGTTGTTTCCCCAAAGGCCCAAAACCCCCATCTTGTGGGAACATTCCCCCCTCCCCCCCATGGTTCAAAGGGGTTTTTCAGATTTTGCCCGGATTGATAACTATGTTCAAATTTCTGTTAAATCCCAAATTTAAAATTTTGTCAACTATCTACAAAAATTTTTAAAAATTTTTAGTTTTTTTTTAAAATTTAAGCCCCCCCCAAAATGCCCTGCATATTGGGGGTTTTGGCTTTACCTTCATGTAAATAAAAAACCCCAAAATTAATTTTTGTATTCATGTCCAAATAAACTATTATTATTATTATTTTTTATTATTTTTTTTTTTTTAATTTTTTTGTGAGACAGTAATACGGGGAGTTTCCCAACATCTTTTTTAAAACAGCAAAATAGCGGTATGTAAAAGGTATAACAAATTCTGGATTTAAATAGTTCCCTTGACTTTAATCCCCCAAACCCCCGGATCACACAGCTCAGCCCCCCTAATTGACCAATTTTTAAAAACCCCCCCCCAGAACATTATTTTCAGTCAGGCATCATTCCCAGGTCTTAGTGATCATTTCATCATTTATTGTACCAGGAAAATCACTAGGGAACAATAGGCCCCACAGGACAAAAAAAAATTAAACAACTAGAAACTACAAAAAAAACACGGGGTAAATATGCTACCCCCGACTGGTAGGTAAAAAATTTCCAAAGTAAATGATGCCGGGGAAAAAAAATTTAAAACAATGTTCACCCCTCCTTATAATATTGCCCGTTGGATTTTTTTGTCCCCCCGCGTCATTAAAAAGAGTAAAAAAAATTTTAAAAATTTTAGAGACAACTCACTCAAAACGTTCAAGATATTTAAAGTATTTTATCCACAGTGGGATATTACAGACCCTTCCCGGAAAAAAAACCCTGACTTTGCTCCCTTAAAAACATTAAAACCCTACGTGTGGTGGGTGTTTTGTGTCTCACCAGTTGGGTTTCAGGGGGGGAATTGGCCCCCCTCTTTAGGGGCCCCCCCCGGGTCACTCTCCCCCCCCCCATGAGCTTTATCATCCTTTTAAAACTATGAGGGGCCCCCCTCCACACATCACTTCCTAAACTATTCCCCTTCCCGACCCTCTGTGACTGGGAAGAAATACTTCCTAACATCTCTGTGATTCATATGAGTCTTCAACTTCCAACTGTGTCCCCTTGTTGCTGTGTCCCATCTCTGGAAATTCTGTCTTTGTCCACCTTGTAAACCCTGTTTTTATATGTTGTTATCATCCCCCCTTTTCCCCTTACTCCGGGAGCCAGGTCGATTTCCCTTAACCTTCCTGGGGGACTAAGCCCCGGGACTAGTCTTGTTAAAAACCCCCCTTTTCCCACTTCTTTAAGTGTTTGGCTGGGGGGGGCCCCAAAACCCGCTATCCCAGGGGGGGCCCCTAACGAAAATTTACAGGGCCCTGAACCCATTTTTTTTTAAAAGATGTGGAATGCTGTTTTTTGGTTTGCTGGGGCCCCAAAGTGCAGCAGTTATTTGGTTGATGTGGGCCCGGGGGAAAAAGTCCCCCTGGTGTTTACTCACCCCAAATTTTTTTCCTTTGGGGGGAGGTTTGTAGTCTCGGGCCCCCCCGGGTACTCCGGTCTGTGTTTGTGTTTGTGTGTGTGACCCAACAATTAATATTTGAAAAAACTCATTACAGTTGTGACCGGGGGTAGACTAGTAAATTGCTCATTGCTTTATAATTTGTTTTTGATTGCAACCATGATAAAAGTAAGTAAAAAAATTTTCCTGATTCATTACTTTTTAAACTTGTGAGTTCAATACCTTTTTCCCTTTTGTTCTTTTAATGGAAAATCCCATGGGGGACTTTTTTTAAAAGTTTTTACCCCCGGGGAAAGGACAGACCCCCGAGGAGTCACCTCCGGAATCTGTCTGGATTTGAAAACCCACGGTGGGCAAATTTCAAAAAGGGGTCACATTATCTGCTTTTTTTTTTTTTTCCCCTTGTGTGGGGATTTTAACCATTTATTTCCATTGTTCGCTATCAAAATTTTGGGGGCCCCTGGACCCATTATATACCTCTATTCTGTAAATCCCTTTTTGTAACTTGTCATGTTGTGCAAATCTACCTGAGTTCATTACCTTTGGAACTTGCTCAGCTATAAAAATTTTAGGCCCAGCCCCTGGCCCCATTTTTACCTCTGAATTTTTTGACTACCGCCCCAGGATGGGAGGGGGGCATAATAAAGATATTAAACTAACAAAACAAAGAGTTGGCCCCCCCCTTTTTCGGGGTTATGGTCGACAAGACGTTTTGCACTTTTAACGACTAGTACGCCAAACCCCACCCCCCTCAAATCAACAGAAACAGGCGTTGGGGCCGGGATGTGATAGAATGGGTTTTCCAGTGTCGGGAAAAAAAAAAATTTCCCCGCACCACACAGTGATAGGGGGAAAAAAACAATTTTTTTGTTTAAAACAGCGACTTTCAGTCTATTTTGTTGGATTTATTTTTTTTCTCTTTTTTTGGTCTCATTTGATGAATAAAATATTACAAAAAAAAGATGATTTTGATTGGTTTAAAACAAGTCCCTTTTAAATTGACTCAAAGTAGCGAAAATGTTCGTTTTTTTACGATGTTCGAAGAAAACAAACCCCACCATCCCCCCCCAAACCCATCAACTGGCGAGTCTAATATTCATGCACAAGTGCTCTGATTTTTATACCTTTTTTTCAGTGATGCAGTTGTATACTAACAGTAAATCTTCTATTTTTTTTTAGAATAAAAATTCAAAATGGAAAGCAAAAAATAATGTAAGAGGGTTTGGGGACGGACTAATGAACAAAAAGATTTTTTTAGTGCCAGGAATGTCTGCCTTGTTTATTATGGACCCTATTTTTAAAAGACACGTTTGGGAAAATTTTTGTGAAACCAAATTGCCATTTTCTGATCACTATTTTGGGAAAAAGAAATTGGAAATAGGCGGTTTTTGTACTCCAATTTTATAGAAGAAAGGGGGGTTTCCCCAAAAAGCTATAATTGTAGTAGACTGAAACATTGAATTTTTGGGGAAAAAAGGGGGCCAATGTGGGGGAAGCCCCCATGCGTAAGTGTCATGGCTCCCCTAACTTAAAGCATAATTCTTTTTTTTGGGGTAAAATTTTTAAATTTTTGTGGCTTATGATGGGAAAAAAAATTCTCTTTTTTCCCAAAAAAAAAAATTTTTTTTTTTTAAAATTTGGGGCCCTGAGAACGGGGTTTCAAAAGAGACCCCGGGGCCCCAAAAGGGGGTTTAAAAGAAGAAAAAACCCCCGGGTGATACTGAGATATTAGATAATATAAAAACGAGACCAGTTGAAAAAAAGATTTAAGGCAAACAGACAGGATATTGGGGCTAAATGAATTCCGGGTGAGGAACAGAGTGCAGAGGCTTAAAAAAGGCAAGGCACTATTGTAAAAAAACAAAGAGTACAAGAATAACCCTAGAAAGCTCTGGAAAAAACTAAAACATTTGGGGGGATGCCATAAACCCGTGATAGATCTAACATATCTAAATGTTGATGGGGGTTCCCCCGAAACAATAAAGTGGCAAATTTTTTTAATTCATCACAAAACTGTCGCAAAAATTTTGTAAGTAACTAAATGATCCCAATGATTTAAACAGACTCTGATAAGTTTAAAACATACTATCCCAAAAAAGGGGGGCCCCAAACAGTTGTGACTAGTAAGTGTATCTCATGACTTCGGAAAAAAAACTCGGGTTTAAAACCCCCCAAATAAACAGGGGCCCCGATAACACCCCGTCTATTCCCAAAAAAATGGTGCCTCTGAACTGGCAATTCATTGCTACATAATAAATTTGCCCCACCACAAAAAAGTACCAGGGGGGTTGGAGGCCAGTTACCCTTTTTCTTAAAAAAAATAGAGTTCTGATGTCAGCAACTATGGCCTGTTAGTATACTCAGGTTTTCCAAAATTCTAGGGGGGGGGTAAAAGTAAAATAGTTAAGTATTTTAAAAAAACAACATTCTTTTATAGTTCCAATCAGGCTTTTTGGAGTTCTTACCAACCCCACCTCTCAATTAATCTGATGGATTAAGAGAACTGAAATGTTTTGGGGGGGGAACCCCCTAGGAAGGGGAACTTTAGGGCTTAAAAAAGGGCCCTTTTATATGTCAACCACAATATGTTATGAAAAAACTTCAACTATGGCATAGGTTCCATAGATTGATTAAGCCCCCTCGGTTGGAAACAAATTGTCAAAAAAAAAAAAGAATCAGAACCCCCCCCGGGGAAAAAGGGGTTCCCCCAAAGGGATTTTTTGGGGGCCCCTTTTTTTCCTGTGTTATGTAAATACACCCCCTCGTTAAAAGGAAACCCACTAAGGGGGATGACAGTTCTGGGTTTGTGTCAGGTAAAGACCCACAAGATATAGGTAATGTATTAACACTGGGGAAAAAGGGTCCTCAGCAAATGGGGTTTTGGGAGAAACAAAAAAAACGTTTCACCTCGGGGGAAAAAAAAAGCCCTACCCTTTTTTTTTTGAAATATAAACTAAGGGTAAATAATTTTAATGTCCGGTGTAAAAATCCATCATTAGTTTCCTTTATAAAATATCTGGGAATCCTTTTAATGCATGTCGGGGGGAAATTTATTTGGGGGAAAAATGTAGTAAAAAACGAATGCCAGACTGAAGTCTCTGCCTTGAAAAAAAAATGAAAGATAAGCCAAACACCCAGAAAAAAATGGTAAGATTCATCCTGGACCGGGTCCAAAGAGCATGTAGGCCGTGAATTACAACAATTGGTATTGAAATTAAGACAGAGTAAAACAACATAAGTTGAATCTTTTTAAAATTGCTCACAAACAGTGTCCAGAATATTTTGCTCCAATTTTGTCAAGGCTGGGAACCAGAGCAATCATATACTAGGGGGGGCACAACTTTGTAGTAAACAGGGGCCGGCTTCAAACACCATTTACAGCAATAAAGGAATGGAGCAGATTGCCTGCACATGTCAAAGCCAGTCATAGCATGAGCCAGTTCAAGAAGAAGCCAAAAGGACCAATGAATTAAAACAGAAAGGGAAAGAATGATTTTTATTTTTTTGCTTAATGTAAAGTAAATAACTTTTACCTTTTTCCATTATATCCTTTTAGTATAATAAATATATCCCCCACGGGGATAATATTAAGGTATTAAATGGACCCCAGAAATAAGTCATTTGTCTGAATGACCAGCCGGCTGTGGTTCATTTTGGGGCTCGTGGGGCGCAATAACAGCCTGGTTGATCAGGCTCTGCCAACAGAGGCCGGCCCGCCGGGGCCCGGGGGTTGCCCCGGAATTTCTCCAGGTAAACCAGGTACTTTTTTTTTATATCCATAAAATTGTGTGAATTGAATGTAATTTGAAAAAATTTATTTTTCGGGGTGCGGGAAGGATTAATTTTATTTCCATTATTTCATGGGAAAATGATTGGGGTTATGATTTTTCGGGTTTAAAGAAAACCCCGGGGGCGGTTAATATAGTAACCGGGGGGGCCACTGCCTGAATAAACTTATTAAAAAGCACAGTAATGGTAAATGAAAATGGGGTGAAAGTGAAAAATAGGCTCCAAGAAGAAATTAGACTGAGTATAAATTAAATGGATCAAAAATTTTAAAAGTTTGTCCAACAGAACCTAAACTAACATTCTAAAAGATTGTCTGAAGCAACAACAAACTGAAATATGAAATTAGATTTATATGCACCCAAAGAAACAGACAATAGGAAAAAAGCAAAGGAAAAAAAAAAATCAAAATTGAGAAAGATATTAAAAAAAAGGCCTAAAAATACCATGTAAGAAAGAAAAGGAACAATTTTTGAAATGCAGAAGAGGCAATTACCAAATTTTTTAATTAAAATAGATAATTTAAAAACACAAGTCAATTTGGGGTAAACAGGCTTATGTTATGTTTTTTTATTGGGAATTAGTTTACAATGAAGCCACAAAACCCCCCATGTAGTATCTACCCACTTCCCAGTGCCGGACAGCCCCCAAAGCCACCACTTGTCATTCTTGAGCCAAACACCCAGGAACTTCAAGGGAGCCCACTGTTGATCCAACTCAGAGCAGGATACATCATGTCATCCCTAAAGGTGCAATGAAACCATTTCTAAGGGGAAAGGGAAAAGGTACCTTGAAAGTATCCATACACTACCAAAAAAAATGATTTTGTTTCTATAAAAAAAGAAGTGATACAAGGAGGGGGGGGAAGGAGAGAAAAAAAAGGTTAAAGAGTGGTGAAAAAAGGAAGTAAAAGGTAAGCAAATGGGGTGGGTGAGTTCCAAATTTTCTGAAAATAAGAATTTTTTTTGGGATTAATAAGTTGAAAAGAAGGGAAAAAATGGTTTGACAGTTAAAAATAGAGGGAATTTTATGGAGAGTTGAAGTACGGGAAAATGGAGGGGGAAATTTAATGATCAAATGTTGAAGAAATGGGCGGTTTATGCATTGGGGAAGGGGTAAACACCTTGTAGGAGTGAGGAAGAGCCAGTTGTGTTGTGGGGAGGTGCTGAGGCAGTGGGTAGAAGAAAGGGGGGAAAGTATCTGGTTGATGGATAAAGACAGAAATGTTAAAAAAAAGATGGCAATTTTTGGAATGGTTTGATTTTTTTAATAAATGTATGGAAGAGAGGAAGGTACCAATTGGCAGAGACAGGGTTTTTTAAGCTTCATATTTTTTCACGTAAAAAATGTAAAATTTAGGGAAAAACCATATATACCTGGTAATGTGTATTAGAGTTTTTATTGAAAAAAAATTTAAAAGAAGATGGGGAAACAGGTTGCAGCGAACAGGAGGCTTTAGGAAGTGTGGGGGGGTGTAGACCAAGTGTTTAAGTGAAGATTAGGTGAACATTTTGATAAAGGATAAAGGAAAAAGGTTTTTTCAGTTATAGATTTGGGAAAAAGGGATATGATAGGGGGGGATATGGGGAAAAAGTGGCAGATGTTAAATGATGGGAAAAGGTGATAGGTTACTGAAAGGTTAAAAGTTTTACAAAGATAGTGAGGTCATTTAACCCTTTGGGGGTCGACAGGCCTTCTTAGGAAAGTGTTCCTGGGGTCGAAAATTTTTGGAAAAAAAATTATTTTTCTTATGAAATGATAAAGAATCTTTTTTCCATCATAACGCCACCCAAAATTATGAAATTTGATCGAAAACTAACGGAATTATGCTTTCGCGAAGTGCGGTAGCCATGACACTTACGCATCGGCGATTTTGCCCATTTTGACCCTATTTTCACAAATTCCAATGTTTCAGTCTCCTAAAATTATAGCTATTTCGCTAGAACTCCATTTCGTCTATCGATTGAGTACAAGAAACCGCCTATTTACCAATTTCATCTACCCAAAATAGTGGTCGAAATGGCAATTTTCCAATTTCACACAAATTTCAAACGATGCCAATTTCAAAATAGGGTCCAGAGTAAACAAGGCAGACATTCCTGGCACTAAAATAAATGTTCTCTGTTCATTAGTCACGTCTCCAGGCCCCTGTTCCCTTACTTTGCTTTTCATTTTGAATTTTTATTCTCACAAAAATAGAAGATTTACTGTTATGTATACAACTGCATCATTGTAAAAATGGTATAAATAATATCAGAGCACTTATGCATGAATATAAGACTTGCCAGTTGATGTGTATTGAGGCATGGTGTGATTTGTTTACTTTGAACATCGTCAAAAATCGAACATTTTCGCTACTTTGAGCTCAATTTCAAGGTATGTACTTGTCATTGCCATACCAATCAAAATCATTTCTATTTCTGTAATATATCTTCCATTCTATCAAATGAGACCAAGAAAACGAGAATACATCAATAAATACTATACGAAAATCGACTGCAAAGTCGCTGTTTAATCGAAAAACGGTCAGTTTTTTTTTTTTCTCATTATGCAGTGTGCTGCAGGATTTTTTTATACTGCGACACTGACCACACAGACCATTCTTTCATATGTATGCCTACCAGACGTTTCTGCTTAAATTGAGGCCGCTAGAATTTGGGCGTACTAGACGGCACCAACCCCTGCTCGTAAAACGTACTAGTACGGCACTGACTCCCAAGGGGTTAAGAGTATGTTAAGAGAAGTGAATGCTCGGATGTTGGCAAGAGGTGTGGGATTAAAAGAGAAAGAATCTAACACACAGTGGGAATTGTCACAGTTGCTTTTATCTGATGACACTGCTCTTGGGAGATTCTGAAGAGAAGTTGCAGAGGTTGGTGAGCAAGTTTGGAAGGGTATGTAAATGAAGGAAATTAAAAGTGAACATAGGAAAGAGCACGGTGATGAGGATAACAAATAATTTAGGTAGTGAAAGATTGGATATCAAATTTTAGGGAGTATGGAGGAAGTGAATGTATTTAGGTATTTGGGAGTGGACTTGTCAGGAGATGGGTCTATGAAAGATGAGGTGAATCGTAGAATTTATAAGAAAAAAAAAGGAGAGTGGAGCACTGAGGAGTCTGTGGAGACAAAGAACATTATCCATGGACACAAAGAGGGGGATGTATGAGAGTATAGTGGTACCAATTCTTTTATATGGGTGTGAAGCATGGGTGGTGAATGTTAATGGTTCCATTTTGTTGCATTCTTCAAGACTAATCTCCAGTTTCCTGTTACTGGTATTCAAACCAGTTGGATCTGTATGTGTTGGTTTAAATATATGCTGTATGAGAGTATAGTTATACCAACACTCTTATATGGGTGTGAAGCATGGGTGATGAATGTTGCAACGAGGAGAAGGCTGGAGGCAGTGGAGATGTCATGTCTGAGGTCAATGTGTGGTGTGAATATAATGCAGAGAATTTGAGTTTGGAAATTAGGAGGAGGTGCGGATTACCAAAACTATTATCCAGAGAGCTGAGGAGGGGTTGTTGAGGTGGTTCGGACATGTAGAGAGAATGGAACGAGACAGAATAACTTCGAGAGTGTATAAATCTGTAGTGGAGGGAAGGCAGGGTAGGGGTCGGCCTAGGAAAGGTTGGAGGGAGGGGGTAAACTAAGTTTTGTGTGCGAGGGGCTTGGACTTCCAGCAAGCATGTGTGAGCGTATTTGATAGGAGTAAATGGAGACAAATGGTTTTTAATACTTGACGTGCTGTTGGAGTGTGAGCAAAGTAACATTTATGAAGGGATTCAGGGAAACCGGCAGGCCGGACTTGAGTCCTGGAGATGGGAAGTACAGTGTCTGCACTCTGAAGGAGGGGTGTTAGTGTTGCAGTTTTATAACTGTAGTGTAAAGCACCCCTCTGGCAAGACAGTGATGGAGTGAATGATGATGAAAGTTTTTCTTTTTCGGGCCACCCTGCCTTGGTGGGAATCGGCCGATGTGTTAATAATAAATAATGTTGTTAAGAAAAAACCTGCATTCTCTTCCTGATACTATTCAAGTATTTGCTTTGTTTACCACCCCTCATTTAGTACACACACAAAACATGCATACAATACTCTTTCTTCTTTCATCAAACTGGCTGCATCCCACCAAGGCAGGGTGGCCCAAAAGGAAAAACTTAAGTTTCTCCTTTTAAATTTAGTAATACAGTGGACCCCCGGTGTTCGTCCTGCTCAAAACACGCCCTTTTATGTAAGTGTATTTTTTTAAATGCTTTTATAAGTGTAGTTTTGGAAATCTAAACGGACTAGTCTACTTTACATTATTTCTTAAGGGAATAAATTCGGTTGGTAATGGCACTTGAACAGCATTCTGTTACGAAAAATGGACGAACACCGAGGGTCCACTGTATACAGTGGACCCTCGGTTTTCGTTGAAAATTCTTTTCAGAATGCTGTTTGAGTGCCATTACCGAACGAATTTGTTCCCATAAGGACAAATGTAAATTAGATTAATCATTTCAGACCCCCGAAAATACACTTACAAAAGCACTTACGAAAATACACTTACATAACTGTTCGAGTTTGGAGGTGAACGAAAACCGAGGATCCACTGTATACAGAAGAAGGGGTTACTAGCCCCTTGCTCCCAGCATTTTAGGAAGAATTCTGTTCCATTTTCCCCATGGAGATAAGATGAAATAAATAAGAACAAGAACTAGTAAGGAAATAGACAAAACCCAGAGGGGCATGTGTGTACATATATACAGTGGTACCCCGGTTTACGATATTTTTTCATTCCAGAATGCTGTTCAAGTGCCATTACCAAACGAATTTATCTCCTTAAGAAATGTTGTAAAATAGACTAGTCCTTTTAGACCCCCAAAATTACACTTACAAAAGCATTTAAAAAAATAAACTTACATAAAAGGGTGAGTTTGGGGACCATCGTAAACCGGGGTACCACTGTATATGCTTGTCTATGCATGTGTAGTGTAACCTAAATGTAAGTAGAAGTAGCATGACGTACCTGAAATCTTGCAAGTTTATGAGACAGAAAAAAGACACCAGCAATCCTAACATCATGTAAAACAATTATAGGCTTCCGTTTCACACTCACTTGGGCATACAATACATTAACATAGTACAGTGGACCCTCAGTTTTCATCGACAATTCTTTCCAGAATGCTGTTCGAGTGCCGTTACCGAACGAATTTGTTCCCATAAGGACGAATGTAAATTAGATTAGTCATTTCAGACCCCCAAAAATACACTTACAAAAGCACTTACAAAAATACACTTACATAATTGTTCGAGTTGGGAGCTGTACGAAAACCGAGGGTCCAGAACAAGAACCAAGGATGTTTATGAAACAGCTGGTGTTTCAATCCTTAAAATATTTATTCACCTGAGGGAATTATGCGATTCAGTCATCAACTTTCCAAACTGAAAATAATCTGCCTTCTGGAGGACAGACACTGCTTTCTCCGTACGAAGAATCTCAGAGATAGCATGCCGACCTCTCTTGTACACTTCTTCACTTAGACTAGATTTGTGAGCTGAAAAAAAAGGTTATTTATTTTTTCCCTTAAGAAATACAAATGACTAAATTAATTAATCATAACAAGATAAGCAGCCTCCAGTAGATCAAAATATACATATCCTAGAAAGATAGCAGGTGGCTTAACATATCACTTGGAGAACAAAGCTTTCTGGATGCTTTCAAAAGAGTCAGGGTAACATCCATCCACAAAGGTAGAGAAAAAAGACAATTGCAGAGAGGAACTCTATTGACATGTTTCACCTGTGAAGAGGTTCTTCATTACTGACAAAGTCTGTTCCACAGACAAAAAGACTCACTAAAGATCCTTTGCACAATTGATTTTTTTTTCTCCAGGTTAATTTTTTACCATCTGTATCCATTCACAGAAGTGGTGATCCAATTGATGTTAATAATTAAAAACATCTTTCAACACGTTGGCCGTTTCCCACCGAATGAAAGAAGAATTAAAAACATTTGAGAAAGTTGTCCACAAGCATATGTATACTTTTTGTCAATTTGCATTCAGACTTAAAGAAAAACACAAATCATGAAATTATATAAATACATTGGACCCCCGAGTTTCGGTCATAATTCGTTCCAGAAGGCTGCTCAAGTGCCATTACCGAACGAATTTACTCCCTTAAGGAATAATGTCAAGTAAGTTAGTCCATTTCAGACCCCCAAAAATACACTTACAAAAGCACTTACAATAATACACTTACATAACTGTTCGAGTTTTGAGGTGACCGAAACTCGGGGGTCCACTGTACTTGACAATTTATTGAGCACTTGAAAGAAATGAACACAGTATCCTATTGCCATTTTATTAATTTATGAAAAACTTTTCATACTAGTGATCATAATACTCTCCTACTCAGAGGTAACACATACAAGCATTTTCAGTCATACCTTAGTAACAAACAACTGCATGTAGCAATAAATGGCACTTCTTCACGTACCCTGCCAATGGAGCAAGATGTCCCACAAGATAGCATTCTGGAGCGTCTTCATTTTCTTATATAAATGACCCACCAAATGCTACCCAATATTTAAATCTTGTACTCTCTGCTGATAAAACAAGCATTATTTTATCAGGCTCAGAACCATAGATTTTAAGAACTAATTAACAATTAAATATAAAAGATCTACACCTACCACTGTACAGTGGTACCCTGAGTTTTGTACAGCTCCCAACTTGAACATTTATGTAAGTGCTTTTGTAAGTGTATTTTTGGGGGGTCTGAAATGGACTAATCTAATTTACATTATTCCTTATGGGAACAAATTCGTCGGTAATGGCACTCGAACAGCTTTCTGGAACGAATTATGGCCGAAACTTGGGGTACCACTGCATTAGAATTAATGAAATGGAAGAAAAAAAAGACAATGGAGAATTTCTAAATCTAATCGAGGACAGTTAATTATAGTTTAATATATTTATTATGCACCCCATACCCATGGTGTGGGTAGTAGTCAAAAGATTACAGAGGCACATAATGGGTCCAGGAACTAATCCCACAAAGTTTTGAAAATTAATGTTCATATCCAACATACATCAAAAAGTGTCAGATTGTAGGGATAATCTAAAATTTACTATTATGTTCCGTAGTCTACACAACTAATACCTTACTTTTCCTTGTATACCCATACCTTACATTTGGAATATGTGCTTGGGGACTCACTTTGGCAAATCCACCTCAAGCCAATCATCACTCAACAAAAAGTAGCTATCAGAACCATCAGAAAACTTTAATTATAAGTAACACACTATGCCCTTATTCAAATTCCTTAACCTTCTTTAGAAGATATCTTTAGAAAACTGCACTGCAATGCTGATGCTGACCCATGACACTTCCTGGAAAACTGTAACAGAGCACACAGACATCATAGAAGAAACAAATATCTCTTTGATATTCCTCAGGTTCAATGGATGTTGTAGCTCAGAGAGTCATTTGAACTGTGATGTCTGTGCACCCCCGGCAAGACATCTTTCAACAAACTGGTCGTATCCTACCAAAGCAGGGTGACCCAAAAAGGAAAACGAAAGTTCCTCTTTATAACTTTAGTAATGTATACAGAAGGGGTTACTAGCCCCTTGCTCGGCATTTTAGTCGCCTCTTATGACACGCACGGTTTAGGAGGAAGAATTCTGTTCCACTTCCCCATGGAGATAAGAAGAAATAAGAACAAGAACTAGTAAGAAAATAGAAGAAAAACCCCGAGGGGGTGTGTGTATATACATGCTTGTACATGCATGTGTAGTGTGACCTAATGTATGTAAAAGTAACAAGACACCTGAAATCTTGCATGTTTATGAAACAGAAAAAGACACCAGCAATCCTACCATC
>WNWK01048638.1:0-13479 GCA_009830355.1 Cherax destructor | reverse complement strand
AATTGTTGGATTTGAGTAGTGTTTTAGCCTGTTCTGCTGTGTAGTAATGACAGTTGTTGTTAGGTTCATGTAAGTCATTTAATAGAAGGTTGGTATCAGGATCAATGCTTGGAATCATAAGATTTAGTGTGATTCTATAATTAAACTTAAAAATAGAACAACACAAGTAGACCTAAGAATAGGACAATGCAAAAGGATTTCTTGGCACGTGAGTTAGTACGTTAGTTTGAGTTAGTTTGATATCTTTATTATGCACCCCATACCCATCCTGTGGGCGGTAGTCAAAAGATTACAGAGGTACATAATGGGTCCAGGGACTGGACCTCAAAGTTTGATAGCTGAGCAAGTTACAAATTCAAATTCAAATTCTTTATTTCATGTAATACAAGGTGGGGGGTACTTATAGTTATACATTAAAGTTGATATTACAAGATGGCCACTAATATGCCTAGGTATGCCTAGGCTTTTCAGGCAGTCTTATGATAGGTCTTACTCAATAGCTATACAATGAATATACAGATTGTAAGGTTAGGTTAGGTTAGGTTTACAAAATATAGGTACTGGAATTTAAACATTGAGAATTTAACAATTAGTATAAGAAGTTAGCAATTAGTTTATATATTAATGATAAAGGTGATATATTGGCATAATATAGTTTCTGGGTTTAGAGCAGGCCGCTCCTGTCTGTCCCAACTACTGGACCACTACGACAAGGTCCTGGATGCTCTAGAAGATAAACAGAATGCAGATGTTATATACACAGATTTTGCAAAAGCCTTTGACAAGTGTGACCATGGTGTAATAGCACACAAAATGCGTGATAAAGGAATAACAGGAAAAGTTGGTAGATGGATTTATAATTTCCTAACACATAGAACACAAAGAGTAGTAGTCAACAGAGTAAAGTCTGAGGCAGCTACTGTGAAAAGCTCTGTTCCACAAGGCACAGTACTTGCTCCCATCCTATTCCTCATCCTCATATCAGACATTGACAGGGATATAAGCCACAGTGCTGTGTCTTCCTTTGCAGATGACACCCGAATCTGCTATGACAGTGTCCACCGTTGAAGACACTGCAAGACTCCAAGCAGACATAAACCAAATCTTTAAATGGGCTGCAGAAAACAATATGAAGTTCAATGATGAGAAATTTCAATTACTCAGATACGGAAAACGTGAAGAAATTAAAATCTCATCGGAGTACAAAACTAATTCCAACCACACAATAGAGCGAAAACTAATGTCAAAGACCTGGGAGTGTTCATGTCAGAGGATCTCACCTTCAAGGACCATAACAATGTAGCAATTGCATCTGCTCGAAAAATGACAGGATGGATAATGAGAACCTTCAAAACCAGGGATGCCAAGCCCATGTTGACACTTTACAGATCGCTTGTTCTATCTAGGCTGGAATATTGCTGCACACTAACTGCACCTTTCAAGGCGGGTGAAATTGCTGACCTTGAAAATGTGCAGAGAACCTTCACGGCACGCATAAGTGCGATAAACCACCTCAACTACTGGGAACGCTTGAAGTTCCTAAACCTGTACTCTCTAGAACGCAGGCGGGAGAGATACATTATTATATACACATGGAAAATTCTCGAGGGCTTAGTACCAAACTTGCACACAAAAATCACTCCCTACGAAAGCAAAAGACTCGGCAGGCGATGTAACATTCCCCAATGAAGAGCAGGGGTGCCACTAGCACGTTGAGGGACAACACAATAAGTGTGAGGGCCCAAGATTGTTCAACTGCCTCCCAGCATACATCAGGGGATTACCAACAAGCCCCTGGCTGTCTTCAAGCAGGCACTGGACAGGCACCTCAAGTCGGTACCTGATCAGCCGGGCTGTGGTTCGTACGTTGGACTGCGTGCGGCCAGCAGTAACAGCCTGGTTAATCAGGCTCTGGTCCAACAAGAGGCCTGGTCACGGACCGGGCCGCGGGGGCGTTGACCCCTGGAATTCTCTCCAGGTAGACTCCAGGTATATTGGAGTGTCTTAGGCAAACTTATGACTAGCTTAAGTATTATGAAGCAATAGTTGTATTAGAATTTTGGTTAGAACTGTGCAATTTAAGGGGAATCACAGATATCAATAAGTGTATTTTGTTGTGGTTAGTAATGTGCAAATTAAGGAGAATCACAGATATCAATAAGTGTATTTTGCTGTGGATATGTGCAAGATAAAGTAGTTTTCGTATGGTTAGCTACCGGTTGGGTGCATAAGTGAGATAAGATGTTTTTTAACGGTGCTTTTGAAAATGGAGGTTGTGTCTGCAGTTCTAGAGTTTTCAGGCAGGGAGTTCCAGATTTTAGGCCCTTTTATGCGCATTGAATTTTTGTATAGATTTAGTTAGACACGGGGAATGTCAAAGAGATGTTTATGTCTGGTATTATGTCTATGGGTCCTGTCACAACTGTCAAGAATGTGTTTTAGCTCAGGGTTAAAGTTGGAATTAATGGTTCTATAAATGTAGATAGCAGAGTAGTAAGTATGGATGTTCTGGACAGTGAGTAGGTTTAGGTCTTTGAAGAGTGGGGGGGTGTGCTGCCTAGCGTTGGATTGTGTGATAATTCTTACTGCGGCTTTTTGTTGGGTTATTATTGGCTTTAGGTGGGTAATTGCTGTTGATCCCCATGCACAAATGGCATATGTGAGGTAGGAAAGGATGGGTATGGGGTGCATAATAAAGATATCAAACTAACTGAGGTAGGGATAGATGAGTGAGTAGTATAGTGTGAGTAGGGCTGATTGTGGTACATAATACCGTATCTTAGAGAGGATCCCCACAGTTTTGGACACTTTCTTTGTTATGTGTTGGATATGGGTGCTGAATTTCAGGCTGCTGTCAAGGTGAAGGCCCAGGAACTTGCCCTCGTTATGTCTAGCAATAGGTGTAGAGTTGATCTTAATGTTTAATTGTGGATCATCTGTTCTGTTGCCAAACATAATATAGAAGGTCTTATCAGTGTTGAGTGTAAGTTTATTGGCTGTCATTCATGTTGATATTTTTATTAATTCGTCGTTAACAATGGTATTAAGCGTGGCAAGGTTTGTGTGGGAGATGACATAAGTTGTGTCGTCAGCAAAGAGTATTGGTTTCAGGTGTTGTGATACATTGGGAAGATCATTGATGTATAAGAGGAAGAGCAGGGGACCAAGGACACTTCCCTGCGGTACGCCGGTGTCTAGTGGTAGTGTCGTGGAGGATGTGTCTTTAATAGTGACATACTGATACCTATTAGTGAGGTAGGATTTGAGGTATGCTAGTGCATGACCTCTTATTCCATAGTGGTCAAGTTTGTGGAGTAGGATGCCGTGGTTTACTGTGTCAAAAGCTTTCCTTAAGTCAATAAAAAGTCCTAGTGGATATTCCTTATTTTCAAGTGCTGTGTAAAGCAGGTCTATCATTTTTACTATTGCATCGTTAGTGCTTTTATTTTTCCTGAAGCCAAATTGGCAGGGGTTGAGTATGCTTTGTGTCGTTATAAACGAGTATAATCTCTTGTGCACAAGTTTCTCGAATATTTTGGATAGCAATGGTAGATTTGATATAGGCCTATAGTTATTTACGTCTGTAGGGTCACCACCTTTGTGTATTGGTGTAACCCTTGCTGTTTTGAGTAGTGTTGGGAAGGTGCTAGTTTCTAATGATTTGTTAAAAAGTAAAGAAATATGATATGAAAGGACATGAGCAGCTCGTTTGTATATTAAGGGTGGAACTTGAGACAGAAGTCCTGATTTATTTTTAAGTGACTTGATTATCATGGAGACTTCAGTGGGTTCTGTAGGTGCAAGATATAAGGAGGATGGGAAATTCCCATCTAGGTAATCACTTGCTCGGGCATTGGTATCTGGAATTTTACTGGCAAGATTTGATCCTATAGTTGAGAAGAAGTCATTTATCTTGTTTACTGTATCAATAGGCTGTAGTGGTGTTTCGTTTGGTTTAGTTAGGACAATATCCCTATTTTTTTTTAGTTTGTGGGTGCCCATAATCTGTGAGAGTGTTTTCCAGGTCTTTTTTATATCACCTCTTGTTTCAGTGAATCTGCTGGAGTAGTACAATTGTTTGGCTTTTTTTATTAGTTTGGTGAGAACTGATGAATAGTGTTTAACAAACTCCTTATGTATGAGTCCCCGTCTATATTGCTTCTCATATTGATGTTTCTTGTTAATGGATTTTAGTAAGTTGTTAGTTAGCCATGGGCAGCCTAACCGTTTATTCGTAATCTGTTTCATTTTTATAGGACAATGTTTGTTGTATAGTCTACGTAATTTATTAAGAAAGGTGTCTGTCCACTCATCGATACCCTTGGCATTTGGGAATTCTATAGCCCAGTCAACTGTGTCTAGCTCTGTTGTGAAGTTATTTATTGAAGCTTGGTCATGGAGTCGGAATGAAACTTTGGTGTATTCTAGGGGCGGTTTACTAATGTTTGTTAAGAGGAAGGTGGGGTAGTGGTCTGTGGTGCTGTCTGCTATTATCCCCGATTTAAGGGGGGCTAGGATATTGGTCCATATATGGTCGATTATGATTGCACTCGTATCAGTAAGCCTAGTTGGTTTGGTTATTGTTGGTATGAGAAGTGTGTTGTTCATATTGTTGATGAAATCGGTTACTGGCTGGTCATCTGGTAGGCCAAGGTTGATGTTGAAGTCTCCAGCTAAGATAAGGTGGTGTGTGTTCAATTGGTTGTTTGTTATTTGCGCTTTTAGTTGATCGCTAAAATTTGGGATGTTTGTATGAGGCATCCGGTAAATGGCCCCGATGGTTATGGGAGTCTTAAGGTTTTGTGCAGTAAATTTAGCAAAAATATATTCTCCATATTCATCGTTATAGCAGATGGTGTCACAGCAGGATATTTCATTAGAGTAATAGATTGCAATACCTCCCCCCACTTGATGTGGTCTGCAGTTGTGTATTGCTGTGTATCCTGGCAGCGAGTAGATATCTATTGTATCCTGCTTAAGCTAGGTTTCAGTAAGGACAATACATGTGAAGGTTGTTTTTAGGGAACCAAGGAGGGCAAGGAGGTCATCATAGTGTTTGCTTAAGGATCGGACATTGTAGTTAAGAACTGTTATACTTTTAGTAGTGTTTAGGACAGTGTGGGCTTGTGATGCTGTGTAGTAGAGGCAGTTATTTTCCAGTAAATTTTGAATGGGTGTTCGATTAAATAGGTTTAGATCAGGGTCGACATGATCATTCATCATTTAGGTTAAATAGTGATTTTGTTATATCATGTATAGTGTGGTGAGTTATAGTACTGATATCTGTTGAAAGGGGATGTTTTGGTAAGTATATAACTAATGCACATTGGTCAAATAGAGTATAGTAACAAATAAACATAGTGGTCTTGGTATTGAGTATGTATTAAGCTAGTATGAAATAAAAAATTAGATATAAACTAATAAGATACAATTATCAAAAACAATGTAGCACCAATGAGTTTGGTATTGGTTATGTATTAAGCTAGAATGAAATATAGTACAGTAAAATTAAAGGAAAATTTAGATATAAACTAATAAGATAAAATTACTAATAACAATAAGGTAATGAACTCAGATGGTCACAATCATGACAAGTTACAAAGGTATTTGCAGATTACAGAGGTATATATAGGGTCCAGAGACTGGGCCCCAAAGTTTTGATAGCTGAACAAGGTACAATGGTAATTAATTCACTAGTTACAAGGTAATGAATCATGTAAGTAAATTTACTTACGTCTGTACATGGTTGCACTCATGAACAAATTATAAAGCAATGAGCAATCTATTAGTCTACACCCAGCCACAACTGTAATGAGTTATTGGTGCAAATTTTAATTGTTGGGTCACACACACACACACATATACGTTGACCCCTGGAATTCTCTCCAGGTAGACTCCAGGTAGATATTTTCTGCATTCAGTATTTGCAGTGTTGGCTAGTGTGTCTGGGCTTGGGTGCGAGATAACGTATGTAGTGTCATCTGCAAAAAGTATGGGTTTGAGTAGTTGAGATGCATTTGGTAGGTCGTTAATATAAATGAGAAAGAGTAGTGGGCAAAGAACACTTCCCTGTGGGACACCTACGGTAATAGTTTGCGCGGTGGAGCTAGTTCCATTTGTGTACACATATTGATTTCTGTTGCTAAGGTGTGATTTTAGGTAGTTGAGGGAGTGTCCTCTTATACCATAGTGTGATAATTTTAGGTGTAACAGATCATGGTCAACTGTATCAAAAGCTTTACGTAGTCAATTTACAGCTAATAAGAATCTAAAACTATAGCACCTGAGTTAGTTAATTAATTAAACAAAAGTTTATATATGAGTGTGATTCTAAAAAGACTTAAGAACAATGAATAATGCTAAACTTAAAGATATGATATCTGATCAATTGATTTTACTAGCTATTGGATTAACACACTTTTGAATAGAAGTCACAGAGGTTTAGGATATATCTTTACAGTGTAATTGATTTATTATTTAACTAGCTAATAGAACTGGTTGGAAAGTTACTATGATTAGTATTAAGTTATAATGGAACAAATATTAAGATTCAGTATTGCACTAGTTGTGATTATAGAATTTATTAAAGGCAATATAATGAAAATCAAAGTTAATTATTAAAAGAGAAATAAGTGCTAAAGTGTATAAAAGTGTACAAAAGTAAAATTTATTAGTATTAAAAATATTAAAAGATAAGTACAATTTTTAGCAAATAAGGTGATTAATAGTAATTATAAATTCTAAGCAAGTAAGCTGATAAAAATATATAGGTATGTGGGTTGAAAAATGGGCACAAGTAAAAATTGTATGTATTTAAAAATAAAAGTAAAACTATTTGTCAAAAATATTCATCAGAGGATAGACAAATACTTAAATACATTCCTCGTCCAGCAACCATACTGGGCGGTCGTTGGTGCTCTGCCTCCTGGTGGTGCCGAGACGAAACTTTATTTTCTTCAACATGGCGGCAGCTGCCAGACGTCGCGTCAACACTGTCTGTATTGAAATTGTAAAGGGCGTGTTGCACCCGTCCACAGCCGGTACAATCCTACCTATGGTGTTGAAGGATACATACAAGATTGACATAGGTGACCTATATGGTGTAGCCTTAAATGGACTAACCAGGGTATTCGTGAAACTGTCGTCAACACAGCAGTATGAAAGGTTGGTAGACAAGTATCAAGACCAAGTATATGCAGTTAACTCAAGTATGGAGGTGCGGTTGAGAGATGTCTCCCGGTCCTATACGTGGATAAGGGTGAGAAACGTACCATTCGAGGCGGATCCAGTGGATCTAATGGAAGTCTTCAAGGAATATGGGATTGTACATGCTGCAAATGTGGGAAAGTGGCATGAGGGACCCTTTGAAGGACTCATGGAGGGGTCTTATTCCTTGAAGATGTCCATCAGGGCGACCTATACCATCATACGTAGAAAATGCCTGAGTTCAGGACACAGGTGTACGTAACGTACGTGGGTCAACAGCGGACGTGCCGTACATGTGGGGCATTTGAACATGTAGCAGCAAATTGCCCAAAAGAGAGGGCAGCAACGATTTGAGGAGGGCCCCAATCGACCAAGCAGGACAGAAGGACAGGAACAACTACGATGGGGCAGGAGTCAACTACCCGGTCATGGAGTGAGATAGTGGAGGGCAGCGCGGGGACATGTCAAACCTCCAACGATAGCTACAGAGGAGCAAAGAGAAACAGCAGAAGAGGAGGAGGGTACAGGGAAGCCACCCCTAATATGTCTTTGGAAGGGGTATTGGAGAGCCTCATAGCCGAGACCTTGCCTGAGTTAAGTCGGCTGCAGGAGAAGTCTTGGGGGAAGACAATGAACTAGGGATTGAAATGGAAGAGGATGGAACGAGGAAACAAGGTTTAGTATGGAGACGGTGTGTGGGAAGTGCATGAGCAAGAAAGTGGTCAAGGTATGGAAGTGTCGGGGGAATCCCGAAAGAGATCAGTAGCATCATCAGATGGAGAGGATGTATTAACACCTGCGCAGAGATCATGCAAAAAGCCCTTGGTGGATGCGTCAAAGAGGGGAAAGGGAGGGATAAAATTTAAGGAAGGTGCCAAGGGTGGGAAATGTGTAAACAGAGCAGGAGGCACAGGGAAAACTGAAGTGACGCATGCATCAAGGTCGAAGGTAAACCTTCATTGTTGTTTTCAAGTGTATAACTATTAATGTAAATGGTATGAGGGCAGAGGTTAGGAAGTGGGTAGAGGTGACATTGAGACGTTATGGTGTGCAAGGGGTTTTGCAGGAACATAATTATAGGATAGGAAGAGACTTCCGTTTGGAAGGATATGATGTATATGCTGGGTCTTCGGGGAGATTAAAGGGTGGGTTGCGGTAGTGATAAAGGTGTCAAGCCCTTTTCATTTTGATTGCATGGGAGGAGTGTGGGTCGTATAGTAAAGGTGGATGGGGAATGGGGTGGTGCCCAGAGTATGCTTTGTAGGGGTTTATATGCCGGCGGAGTTTTCCAGGAAGGTCAAGGACGAATTTGTGAATGAATATTTGGTATATGTCTTAGGAGGGTTGCCAGGAGTAGCGATCGTGGGGGTTGGAACTGCGTTATCAGAAATAGAATGTGGAACCTAGGGGAGCGGGCTGTGTGTTAGGGGTCTTAAGAGATGTATTAAATAGTGTGGGATTGAAGGACGTGGTAGGTGGAGGAGAAGTGGAGCACACATACCTTCGTAAGGTTAGGGAAAGCCAGATTGGATAGGATATATGGGTCAGATCAGGTAGTGGCTGAAGGTGTGCAAACGATAGATGTAGGGTTTTCAGATCATAGGGGTGTTCTAGTAGAAGTTAGTTGGGAAGGAGCAGTTGGGGTGGTATAGGGGTTACTGGAAATTAAATGTGAAATTGTTGAGTGGGGAGGACAAACAGGCAAGTTTTGTACAATGGTGGAAAGGGGTTGTGGGTGCAAGGTAAGAAGCAGATTGAGTCGGGAAGAGTATATAGTGTGGTGGGAAAAAGTGGCAAAGTGGGTATAAAGGTTTTTACAAGACTGGGGAGAGGAGGCGGGTTGGACATTTGGGTTACAAAAGTACATAGAGGGGCTCTTGGCCAGATGTCACGAGAGGAATGGACCTAATGCAGTGCAGGAGATAAGGGGATTGAAAGAAAGGCTGAGAGAGATACAGAATGAAAGATTTGATGTTTGTCGTTTGAGGGCGGGGATGGATGATATTTTATGGGGAGACAGGCCTTCGAAGTATGTTTTGAGCAAATGTAGGAAAAGAAGGGATGGTATGACAGTAAATAGCATAGAAGTGGATGAGTCGTTTGAGAATTATGTGCAGGGGCAAAGATTAAGGACGACTGAGGCGATGGGTGTATACGTGGATAAATGGTTTGAGAGGTATTGGAGAAGTGATGGGGTAGGCATAACAGAGAGAAGAACAATTTTGGAGGGAATAACCCGCAAAGGTGGAGAGAGGGAACGAGTAAGTATGGAAGGTCCAATTAGTGAGGAAGAGATATTGGAGGCGGTGGATGGGTTAAGTAAGGGAAAGGCTCCAGGGATGAAACGGCATAGTTTGACTTCTATAGGATATATTGGAATGTATTAAGGAATGTTTGGTATGGCTCTTTAAACAATGAAGGAGGAGGGATGCTTAGGAACTGATCAATGCATGGGCGTGGTGGGTTGGTTAAGAAAGGGGGGAAAAGGAGTGACAATGAGCAATTACAGGCCTTTAGCAATGATGAATGCAGATTATAAGATTTTCGCGAAAGTATTGGGAAATAGGTTGAAAAAGTGCTAGGAGGAGTGATTGAGGAAGGGCAGTGTGGGATACCGGGAAGAAGCATGATAAGTGGTCACGAAAGAATTAAAAAGTATATAAAGAATAGCATAGAGGGGGTATTAGCATTAGATTGGAGACGGGCATATGACAGTGTGGAGAGAGAGGTGCTGTATGAAATTATACACCAGGGGTTTGGGAGGAAGTGGTAGGATGGGTTGAAACAGTGTATACGGGGGCATGTATAAGGGTGCAGATGAATGGCCGGTGGGAGAATGGTGAAAATGGAAAAGGGATTAAGGCAGGGATGCCCTCTGTCGCTGTCTATTTGCATGTTTGCAAGACCCATTCTACAGACTAGTAAGGAGGGTGGGGGGGTGAGGGAGGGAGGGGTGAGGAAGAGAGTGAGGGCAGGGGATAGTGGGATACGTGGACGATACTACAGTACTTGAGGCAACGTAGAGGGACTGGTCAAGTGGGACGTGTAATAGAGGTTTTTGTAGAGCAAAAGGGAATGAGGGTAAATGGGGCCAAATCACGATTATTGGAGGTAGGTAGATGGGTGGGGGAAGGTTGGGCGAGAGGCATGGGTGGATAGTAGTGGAAAACATTAAGATATGTGGAATAATATATATGAGTAATGAAGTGGAAGCGCGTGCTGAAAATTCAGGTAGGATAGTGAAAATCCAACGGATAGAATGAAGGGATGGAGACCAGGGGATCTTACATTACAGCAGAGGGTGATGCAGTAAATACATTGATATATAGTAAGATTTGGCATGTAGCAGTGATACCCATTAATGCAAGAAGACATACACACGCTGGAGATTAAAGTGTTTCGATACATCTGGGCGTTTGGAAAACCATGGATTAGGAAAGAGATTGTTAAAATAGGGTTGAGATGGGGGTTTGGGGCTAATTAGCGATAGAGCGTAGAGTAATATGTATGTATGTTAAAGATGTGTTATAAAGTGGGGTGGGGTAGAGGCAGGTCGGGGGTAAAGTGTCAGAAGAATTAGGTAGGTGGTGGGGAGGCAAGAGTTTGGGGCAATGTTGGGATCTCTTAGAAATATAATGGTGATAAAAATGCTCATAAGTTAACTGCAAGTGATATGGAGAAACTTGGATGGGGTAAAAGTGTGGAAGAAGGTGTAGGGGAATACCCTATGTATGATTGGGGCAATATATGGAAGGGATTCAAGAGTTTGTTATTGAGATCCAGAGACCGGAACTTATGTATAGATTCTTACATGGAGCGGTGGCATCGAAAGCAGCTTTATTTAGGATGGGCATAGTTAAGGACGGAGGTTTGACAGGTGTGGGATGCAGGAGACAGGGTATCATGCAATATATTTTTGTGAGGATTTAGGGCGGGTACGGGAATGGATGGGTAGGGTATTAAGAAAATTGGGAGGGGTGGCATAACAGTATTAAGGGCAATAAGTTTGGATATAAATGGTATGAGTCAACAGGTGCGAAGGGATTAATGCACTTAATGGTTGGACTATGTGTGCGTGTCATGGAGGTTGAAAACCACGGGGGTGGGGAGCGTATCAGGGCGCTTGCAGCAAGTATGTGCAACAAGAAATAGGAATAGATGTGTGTATGGGGGGAGATGGGAGGGGCTTTCTCGAGCAATACAAAGAAATGAGTTTAAGGGACTTATGGAAGCATAGGAAATAATGAATGTAAAAGGGCTTGACACTAGGGGGAATTAAGGGAGAAAGTAGGGAGGGGGGGTAGCTGGGTGGTGGTACAAAACGGAATGGTTGGGTAGTAGGGAAGGAAATAGGATTTTACTGGGGGGGGTAGTGTAGGTATGTAAGTATGTACGGGAATTAAGATAGTGAGGAAATAAGGGGGAGGGAAAGGATGACGGATGACAAAAGATAACTTTAATGCAAAGGGAGACGGATGATGACCAGCGGAGGTAAGGATAGTGTATGTGATGTTGGTAAATTACTAAAATAGACGGACAAAATAGACGACTTGAATTCATTAAAGTAAGGGGAAAAATGAAGGTTTACTTTGCATAAAGCAGAATAGGTGTGTGGAGATAATATATAACGTATGTGCTATGTCCAGATGTTGTTAAGTGAAAATAGTGTGGAAGGAAGGCTGAAGTTAACGCATTGTTAAGTTTGCAAAAATCGGTTCAAACATGTTAATGTGAATAATGGTGTTTCAAGATATGAGTGGATGAATTACTGTTTTCAATGTACAGATATACAGAATAATAACTACGAAGCTTGAGGTCAAGGTACGAGTAAGTGTGTATGTAGGAAGAAAGATGATTGGTGTTACTTTCACAGATGATGTCAAGTCATATCATATAAGAATTCTTTATGATGAACAATGGATTAACATATATGTCGAGGTCATAAAAATTGTGGTTGAGATATATACAGTTTTATGATAAAATAAAGCATAGAAAATGTAGGTGGAGAAATGGACACCTTTGGTATGTACATCAGGGAAAACTTTGGGAGGACGAGTGCTGATAAATTATAAGGGTACTGCAGAAGTACATAAATGTATTTAAAGGGGGGAAAATATTTATGTTGTTGAAGTAATTGAAAGATGAAAGGAAAATTTTGGTTATAAAAGTAGATTAGTTTTGGGGCAAAATCACATTTAAAAGTTTTGTAAGGATTAATGCATAGCATAATGCAGGAGGAGGGAACAGAGTAAACTCAGAGAGGAGGTGTAGAGTTAACACCTAGGGGGTGACATATTTAATATTTACACCTTGGGTGTATATACTTTGTTTGAAATTTTTAATGTATGTCAAAGGGTCAATAGCATAGGAGAGGAACAGAAGGAGATATTGTACAGTAAGAAAATATAAAGAATTTTTGACGTCAGTCCTACAGTTCAATTTGTATGTAGTATTGATAATGTAGTCTGGGAATGTTGTTGTTTCCATAAATGTATCAAATCATCCCACAGACATTATATTTTTTTTGTTTGTTTGCCTGTATTATATATATGTGTTTTAAATAAAATATAAAAAAAAAAAAAATACTTAAATGAGGTAAGGGCAAAACATACAACACTATACGTAGGGGTTTGGTATTGGACATTGTGTTTATACAGTCTCTGTTATATTTGCATCCCTAAGGAATCTTGATAGTTCAGTCTCAGTTGTGATAGTATACAACTGACCTAATATGCCCTAATATGCTGTGCATTGCGGGCATTCTTAGGGGCTACTTAATTCTAGACTACATGGTAAAAAGTGATGGTTGAAATTTATAAAATAAGTATAATTGCGTATCGTTATAAAGTTTGGAATATAAGTTGAACATATCAATTAATTGTAGCAATGCAACTAATTGAATGAGATAACAATTTAAAACAATTAATTGCATTGCAGTTACAGTTTACTGGTCATTATAATGTAAATGTTGTGGAAATAGTTAGCTTAGTATGTATTATTCATAACAGGTTTTTTCATTTGGGGGATTAGTCAGGAAAATTGATTATTCTACTTTTTTGGGAAATTTAGATATTGAGCATTTAGTTTTGGGTGAGAAGGTGGTTTTTTAGCATCGTTTTGAATTGGGGTAAAGGCAGGGTTTCTTTGGCAATGACAGGAATGAACCCCAAAATTTTTGTGCCTTTTATACTTGAGTTTTTACATAGTGTTAGATGGACACGGGGAACATCGAGGGGATCTGTGCTAGTGTTATGGTCATGTGTCCTGTTAAAA